>JAADVD010000090.1:0-88362 GCA_023334535.1 Pythium vanterpoolii
ATAGTCAACGCAATTAGTAGCGAATAGAGCGCCGCACGTACCGTCGCGGTCGAGTTGCAGATCTGTCCCTATCAATATGTCGCTCCACCAATGGAGGGTCAGAGTCAAAATCTTGGCTTCCAGATCTCCGATCGAGACAAACAAACGCCAAAATGCTCACCCATGGTATGAATTGATATTATCCAATCAGACTGCAGAAATGTGGAAAATTGAGCGAAATTTAACGAATAAACAGGTGTCCCTATCTATTTGTCGCGGAGTGTACAGGAACACGGGTTCCGTGGCCAACTCGCACCGCTTCAAGACCGTTGAACACGCGCGGCGACCACCGAGCAGGTGGACGATCCGGCGGAGGCAGCCACGGGAGAGAGCCAATGAGGGCATGGGCTTGTTAAAAGTCCACCGTGGTGGTGGTCAAAGGACATATGGAGCGCCCCAGCAGGTCCCGAAACGACCCTTCACGACCCAGGCAGTCGAGATTGTGTGGTGAAGTGCGCAAGAGCTAGACATAGGTGAATAGTAATACTACTTGGTGTGCACAAAGGACGTTATAGTGAATACTCGGCGGTCTGAAGCTTACAGATTGACTAGGAAAGGCAGTAGATTGCGTGGGATCTCATTGGCGCTTCGGAACCGGCTATAGCAGTCGCGGTGAGCGAGG
Source organism: Pythium vanterpoolii (assembly GCA_023334535.1). NCBI lineage: Eukaryota > Oomycota > Peronosporomycetes > Pythiales > Pythiaceae > Pythium > Pythium vanterpoolii. The sequence continues at coordinate 662 of JAADVD010000090.1, forward strand.
ACCGGCGCGTTGCTCAACACCCGACACAGTCTGCAGGCTTGGTACCTTGGGGACACCTCAGGCAGCTCAGACTGGAGACTACCCGACGAAGTCAGCCATGGAACATGGAAAGTGTCCACGACGGCACGGTGCGACGCCGAGATATCTGCTTTGCTCTATATTGCCAAAGACGGAACGTTTATTGAAGTGCACAAGTCGCAGATCGTGGGTTTTCTAGCTATCTCGAAGGGTGTTTCTAACGCAAAGTAAACTCCTACTCGCCAGACGCGAAAGACCATCACCATGGCCTTTGGCGAAATGGCTACAGATCTCTAGCCGAGAGTGATGTATGGAATTCGGGTTGAAGCAGTACTATAAAACAGTGAGGAGAGTGAGTTTGTGACTACTGTGTCAAATGAATCTGCTCTGTGGTGTGCATTACGTTGTCTTCGGCGGAAGTAGCGTAGGTCCGTAGTGATGTTTGATTCGAGATCGAGATCTTTGCGCCGCCTCCACTCCAGCCACTGCGACGATCTAGCTCGCTTGCTCTCTCTTCACACGTTTGGACAACTTTTTTACGTTTTACACCCCAGCCACGCTTCGATCGCAGGATCGCAACGGCTCCCCACGCCTCGTTCAATCTGCAGGCGCCGCAACGCCAAATAAGGTGCTGTCAGCTGACACGACACGGGCTGCATGCGTGCTGGATAACAGATTCCGACGACACCGTGGACCATGCATTGCTTGTACTTGACGCCGCCGCAGGCAATGTCCGTCGATTCGTACGACGGCTTGCCATTCTTGAGGTCGAACGTAATGTTCTGCGGACAGACCATGCCTTCGGTCGACACGATCATTTTTTCGTAGTCAGCGGGTGACACATGTTTAGATGTGCATTCAACAAGCGGCTCGCCGGACGCCGTGCGGTTCAAGCACGAGAAATTGTTCAAGTCACACGATCCCGTTATATATCCGTTGCAGCACACGGGATTCCGACTCGTGAGCGCAAAGCTCTTGAGTTTGTCAAGTGCCTGTATCGATGGCAGTTCATACACTTGAATGACGTCGATAATGTTGAGCCGTTGGAGATTGCGGAGACGCGAGAGACTCGGAATGGTCGTGACCAAGTGGAGCATCGCAAGCACGAGGTATTGCAAGTGCTCGAGATGGTCCAAGCTAGGAATGGCCGGTAGCTTGACGAGGCACCCAAGGTGCAGGAACAAGAGATGAGGCATGCCGGCAAATAGATCGAGCGGCATGTACGTGAGCTGCTTTGCGGTCAAATCACCTTCAATGTGCCTGCGTAGAACAGTTTGAAGTCAGCACCACAGGTGTGCGAAAAGCAAGCCATTTCAAAACAAACGTACAGGTACTCGAGGTGCGTAAACTCCTTGGCCCAATCGGGGATCGCCAGGGTCTTGGTGTAAATCAGGATCAGTTGCTCCAGCGCGAGGCAGCGGCGAAGCTCAATCGGAAGTGTTTCAACTTGGCGGTTAATGATCTGGACAATCCGCAAGTGGCCCGTCGCCGCCAAGTTTGCGAGGCTGGCCGTCGCATCGGGCGGATTTTCCCATTCGGCGAACGTTTTCAATTCGATAGCACGGTCCACGAAGACGATACACGAGCAATGCTCGGCGCCGACGTTCCACTGGTAGCTAGTCACTTTGCACTGCGGGTGCGAGCGGCACACGTTCCGCGTACTCACGACCGCGACGATCGAAAAGATAAACACCGCCGTGCCTGCGCACAAGAAGAGACTCGCGACCAGCAGATTTTGGAGCTGCTTGCGACGACGCAGTTTCGCGAGAGCCGTACGCTCAAACGTATTCACGCGGAGTGAAGCGTGCGGTGACGGCGACGAGCGCGCGTGCTCGACCAAGTGCGCAATCGTTCGCCCCCACTTGAATAGCGAAAGTACATTCAGCGCGCTCTTGACCAAGAGACTGCCGGTGGTCGTAAACTGCAGGTAATGCACGGCGATGCGAAACATTGAGACCTCGGTCGGGTCGGCAAAGAGCCGGGCCGTGCGGTCGAACGACCCAGTGGAGATGGTCGCCACGCGGGTCGCAAACTCGGCGCGCTCAAAGTGGAACGAAAAGTAGGCCACGCACAGCACTTCAAGCGGTGCAAACACGGCGAAGAACAGGTCGAAACTAATAACAGCAGAAGACATTGTGGTTTGAGGATTTAACGAGGCACGGCAAGGCAGGGACTCGAAAGCACAGCATACCTGTAGAAGATTCGACAGGCGATAAAGTGCGGATCGGGCCGTTCGCGTTTGTAGCGATAGCACGAGATCATCCAATTGGTAAAAAGCGCGCACGAGTAGACGCAGATAACGACGATTGGAAATCCATTGTGGAGGTAGGTAAACAGCGTGATGGTTTGGAAAATGAGCTTGGGCAGGTCCAGCAGCGGGTTCTAAACAAAGCAGAGAGATAAAGTCAGTGCACACCAGCCTTACCTTGTCCATGTCCATGCCCACGTACGTAGTATTGCCGGAGGAGCCCATCGGGTGACGTCACTTCGTACTTGAGTCGCTCCCACGACAGACCGACCGGGATATCGAGGCTGTGGTGTGCCATCTTCTGGATTTCCTGGACGCCACGGGCAGCCCCCCCGAGCGTATCGATCGGTCGGATCTTGGGGTCCGTCGCAAGAGCTTGCAGTGGATTACTAGTACCTGGGAGTGCGAGCGGCACTGGCTCTGAGGTGCCGATGGGCTTGGTCGTCGACAGGCGGTGCTGCATGTGGCTGGCGTGGTTCCACAGCACCGGCATCATTTTGTCGGGAAACACCATAAGCACTACCAGTCCGAGGTAGCCGATCCCAAACAGCACCAACAACAAAATCGCCGAGATCGAGAGCGCCGACTCGGGCTTGGGCAGAAGCCAGAACTCGCCATAGTCGAGATCGGCCGTGTCCATCAAGTAGTTGGCGATTTGCGTGGGGATTTGCTGGATCACTGCGAGCATGAATGTCCACGCGGCCGACATGAGAAATATCATGACCATGGGGACGCCCATCCAGCCGTAGATGTAGAGGAAGCCGGCCCTGGTTCGTGGACGTAAATCATCGACTCGCAGCTTTACGTCGGTGGGCTGGCTTGCCGGTGAACACGCTTCGGCGGCGGTCATTTGCTCTGGGAGATCGGTATGGATAACCGCCATGTTGATGCCGCTCGGCTCGTCAGCAGGCAAAGCCGGCGGGGGATCGGTGCCCATGGTCCCCATGTGATCGCGGACGAGGGATTGGGGCGGTTGGGTTTGCGGCAATGGGCCGTGTGTGAAGTGCGATCAACAGGCGGAACGACATGTACTACTGCTGCGAAGATGAATCGAAACCGGGTCCATTCGAAGCTAAAATTATCGTGCAACGTCTCCTTTGCCAGCAGTCACATGGTGTGAGCAGTTTCAACACACTTGACTAAAAGAACACGTTGTAGGTGACCTATTCTTGACAAGGGTGAGTGAGCCGATCCACCGTAATACAATAGGAAGCGTAAGTGGTGCGTGGATGTGAATCTGGCGAAAGGTCGGATTGCTGGAGGAGGAAGAGAGAACATTGAGAACATAGTAAATGGCATACATTTCTGTGAATATGAAAGTGGTTTCTTGCGACGAATGGGTCGGCATACTCGAGCGTACAGTACCGTACCTACGGCGAATCATTCGGGTTTGTCGTTTACGCGTTAAGGTCCGCGAGCGGACGCTCAATGTAGACCCACAGGACGATGAACACGAGGCCAAATGCGATCGACGACGAGCCCATAAAGTTGCCCTGATCCGCCAAGCTGTTGTAGCTCCAGCCAAAGTACTCCTGCGTCGTCATGCGCACACTCGGTGCCAGCTTGTTGGCGATGAATAGACCGACCAGCACGCACGCACAGAGCATCGACTCGCCGTGCGACTCCTGGCGACCATAGTAGACGACCATGAAGCGCACAAACGACCAGACGATACCAAAGACCGTGCCGCAGAAGATGAGCACGTTCGGGAGCTCGGCAATCGAGGCGCGTTTCGTGTCGAGCTTGTTGTACCACCGGTGCTTGCGGCCCGTGATCTTCCACCAAAACGCAGCACACATGGCCGAGAAGTTCGTGAAAGCGTACACAAACCACGTATCCTGACCGCGCACTACATCAAGATTCTGAACGCCACGGTTGCTCATCGCCGAGAGACCGCCGTGGGCGAGCACCTTGGGAATCAGAGCCGCTCCCATGCGCCACCAGCCGTTGAAGAAGATCGGAGCGTAACCCGTGTACAAAAAGTACAGCGCCATGTAGTAGAACAGGATCACAGAGATGGAGCCGAGTGGGTAGATCGTCGCGTTCACGTAAAAAATGCGACGCATAAAGTTGTTCGGCTTGCGGTACTTTGGAATCGGCACCTGCGGACGCTTCCATTCGGGATCGACGTTCTTCTTGCCCTTCTTCATCAATGCCGTCTGGAAGTGACCTTTGGCCCAACGGCGGCGCTGCGCAAACGACGCAGCAACAGAGCCAGGCACCAAGCCCTCCGCAAGACGAATACGCTCAGCGACTTCACCTTCAAAGTCCTTGCGGAAGTACTGACCCTTCCATCCCATGTCGAACATGCGCTGGCCAGTGTAGGTCTCCTCCGTCAAACTGCCGTACTGGATCCCGCCGATCGAGTCCAACGCCTCACGTCGAACGAGACAGTTTGTGCCCGTGAAGGTCGCGCAGTCGTATCCATCCTGGCCCGTCTGAATGGCATCATAGAACGTTGCTTGGCGATGGCCCATCGGATCGCCAACCTGAAGCTGCACACAGTCGTGGAAGTACTGCGGCGTTTGCACGAAGCCCACAGCATTATCGCGCACATCGTCTGAGTAGGAGTGGAGTACGGAAATCTCATCGGTGTTGTTCATCGTGTTGCACTTCTTGCAGATACCCGATTTGCCCAATTTCGCATCACAGTTCACGCAACGGAGATCCTTCTTCGTGTTGCGCGTGTCACTCACAGTTCCGTTCACCTGGCGACGGTGCATATCACTCTGCACATGCGAATCATTCTCAAAGCACTGCTTCGAGCAGTAGCTAATGCGTTCCTCCGGCACGCCCGAGATTTTGCACGACGCACAGCACATCTTTGCGACGTTCTTGCAACCCGTGCAGCAGCAAGCATATTTGTTCTTGAACTGACGGTCTTCGTCGTCAAAGAAGAAGGGGAGCGTCGCGAGAATGAACTTTGGATGCGGCTGCATATCCGTATCCAGAAGCAACACGTAGCGGCCATTCGATCCTTCGTTGTACAGGCAGTTGTTGATGTTGCCGGCCTTTGAGTAGTGCTCCGCCGGCTTGACACGTCCAACGTACGTGACGTGCGGGAGACCAGGGTAGCGGTAGTCATCGCGGAACGAGCCGACGGCACAATCAGCACGATTTACGACGCGCGGACGCGACGGTGACGGCAGGTTCGCAGACGAGTGGAGCTTGCGCCACGCATACACTTCCATGTCTTCGTTCGGATCGCACACTCGATCGTACATAAACTGCGCAACTTCTTGGCGCAAGTCGCCCGACTTTTCGAGAATGTCCTTGTTTAGCTCGATCGCCGGCACGGGGTTGCCCTTGGTCCACTTGGTGTCGCAGTAGCCGTCGTCCAATACGTAAATCTGGAGCAAATGCGGCGGGTACTGGAGGTTCATGCACGCCATGAGCGTATCAATGCACTCCTCGCCGGGCTCCGTGTATCGGCAAATCAAAATGTCCACCTTGGGCCAGAGCTCATCGGGCACGCGCGGCTCAAACTCATCAAAGTAGTGAGCGCCACGACGCACCGGCTTCCACATGCCCAAGTAGTAGAACAAGGCGAGGATGAAACCCAGCAATTCGGCGACGAGCAGTGCAAAGTATGACACCCACTGGGCGATCGGTGGATCGTGAAAGCACACCACGTCATCGACACCCGCCATTTCGAGATACCACGTCGGCGGCGCAAAGTACCCACTGAACGGCGTCTCGCGGCAAGAGAGTTCGTTCGGGGTCTTGAGCGCAATCTTCTCACAGTCCCACGTCGGGTGTTCGAGGTGGCACGGCTGAATGCCGACCACAAGGAAGAACAACAAGCCGAAAAACTCGATCACGGTCGCGAGAATGAACATAAAGTACAAAAAGCGGTACGACTTGATGCCCTTCATGTAGTACTTGCGGACGTTCGGGAGCTTGCGCTCGATAATGTTGCCCGCGCCGGTCGCCACGATCGCGTCCTCGACGCCTTCAAACCACATGCGATACTCGTCGTCCGTCTCGGGACAGAGCACCCAAACACGACGCTTGGTCGTGATTTCAAACCCCTTATGCGGCAGATCGAGACGCGCACATGGACGCAGCTGCAGTGCGTCCTTGAGTTCGACGGCGCCGACTACCAAGTCGGGGTTCCGCGTCGTAAAGTACTGGCGGCACTCGAGATGGCTCTGAAAGTAGTACACCTTGGCTTTCTCGAGCGCAAAGTACCGACGCTTCCAGCTCTTGTGCAGCGGCCCTTTGATCGTGCGCTTGCCCTGCTTGTGCAAATAGCCGTGGACCGAAATGATGTTGTCTTTCTGGCTGTTTCGCGCTTCCCCACCAACGTCGGTCACGTTCATCGCGGGCTCGGGCGGCGCACGCGGGTCGACGTAGCCTTCTTGTCCTTGGGGACGGCCTTCCATGACCATGGGCGACTGTCCGCGCACGATTTCGGCTTCCTTGTACGCGTCCGACGGACGCGCGTCCATGGCGCCCGGCGTCGCGTGGAGATTGTACTCATCGGCGTCTTGCGGCCCGAGCAATTGACGCTTGTCTGCAGGGCGACCAAACATCCTTTTGTTTCCGACCAAAGCACGTCGATTACCGCGGCACTATCGGGTTGTGACGAGAGAGACCGACGACGTTCGGCTCTGCACATAACAAAGCACACGTTGAGCTTATTAGATTTCGTGTCCAAGGCATATCGATGGAGACCCCAAACAGTGCGCGCAGAAGGAGGCGAGGTTTCCCCCTGTGCATACGCTGTGTGTGGAGATTGGTCGTACCTCTGCGTAGGAAACGATCGGGGCGGTGGTGGTGTTTCCTTGTGCCGCTCGTTTTCGCCTATGGCAAGAAGACCGAGGCGTCGTGTCTTGGAAAAGGGTAGCGGTTGAGAGAGAGACTGTGGCACACCCAACGCACAACCAAGGTGCACAACCACAGTACAGCTTACACCCAGAACTCCAGCTGCGTGGAACTTGGGTGCTCGCTCCAGACAACCGAAAAAAACGGGCCGACCGAGGTTGGGGGTCTGGTGGTGGAGGAACGCAAGAAACGCCACGTCGTGCACATAAATTACTTCCCTAAATATTCAGTCGATTTTTGTCGCACACTCATTGACGCAGAGGCGAGATACGCTGAGGCTAGGGGAAGCGGACGCTCCACCGAACACTTCCGTTACAAACCCTGAACCCGTATAGTCGGAGAGCACACGGTGGAGGAAGACAGACCCCGAACCTGAGTCAGGACGGATAAATCCTGAGCTTCTCAGAAAGTGCACGAACCACCCACAAGAGCCCAAACGCCGACCGCAACCGTTTGGGTTCACTCATGACGATGACGGTGGTCATAGAGAGAGCGTATGTATGTGTTCCAGCCTGATATGAGTTGACACCATCCCATTGAACCCTCACCATACGATTGAAAATCCAGCGCGAGGACTTCAACTTCTAGATGCGAACTTCCCTTCTCTCGGGAGCTCTCGGGAGCTCTTGGGAGTACTGGATGCACCTTGTCCACTCGTGCTTGGTAGGTTTCATTTCGTGTAGACATTTGGGTTCACAATGGAGGTCTGGCTTGAGGATCGAAGATGCGCCGAGCGTGGAGTGAACCCATGGAGAATCCAGGAAAATGAAGAGAACTTTTCAGTGCGGTGGGTTGTGTGGTACAAGTCCAGCGACGCAGGCGCGACTGGCCGGCAAAGCACCCATGTGAATCTGAGGATTGCATACTTCCATCATGGAAGCATTCAAGTCAGATGCACGTCCATGCTGAAGCCGTTGGATGCTATTTCTCCGCATGTGCAGGTGCTGCATGGTGTGGATCCGCTCAAAGTAGCACAGGTAATACTAATACTACTTTCAGTCGTATTGCAAGCTTGTGGTAAGCAAAGGACCAGACGCTCAGCATCCAAACCTTCGCTGTCTTTGGACCCTGGATCGTGGAGGAGAGAGGTGGAGGAGTAGGGAAAATGTTTGCAAGTATTCATACGAAGGATATGCCTACGCCTTCTCGGAACTGCATGTCTGGAGACGACACCCGGACACCCGGCACCCGTGCGGACGACCCGTGCGGACGGACGTAGACAAAGGAAAAGAAAACCTAAAATGTAGAGGTCTACGCGAGCGCCAATCTCCTCGCACACGACCTTAAAACGGGTTGGATGACGGCTTCTCGACAAACACCCAGAAAGCGATAAACTGGATGCCCAAAGCAATCGACACGTAGCCCATAAAGTTGCCTTCGTCCATGAGGCTCTGGTAGCTCCAGCCAAAGTACTCTTGGATGCTCATGCGCACGCTCGGCCCCAATTTGTAGGCAATGAACAGCCCCATGAGCAGACTCGCAAAGAGCAACGACGCGCCGTGGGACGTCTGCTCGCTGTTGTAGCCGGCGAAAAAGCGCACGACGGCCCAGGCCACACCCACGACGTTACCCAGGAAAATCACGACGTTGGGGAGTTCGGCCGGCGAGCCGCGTGCCGCACCGCCCGTGTTGAACCACCGCGGTTCCTTGCCCGTAAGCTTCCACCACAGCGCTTCCATGACTGCCGAGCAGTTGGTAAAGCCGTAGGCAAACCACGTTTCTTGCGACCGCACGACATCAATGTTCTCGACCGTGCGGTTGCTCAAAGCCGACAGCATGCCCTGGATAAAGAGCTTTGGCACGAGCGCAATCAGCAGCCGCAGGCCCGACATGTAGATCGGCGCATAGCCCGTAAACAAAAAGTAGAGCGTCACGTAGAAAAACAGAATCGCCGAGATCGAGCCGAGCGGGTACATTGTGCCGTTGACGAAAAACACGCGGCGCATAAAGCCGCTCGGTTTGTTGTAGGTCGGGACTTGGACTTCGGGACGTTTCCACTCGGGGTCGATATAGTTCTTGTTCTTGTTCATGAGCGCAATCTGGAAATTGCCCTTGGCCCAGCGCTTGCGCTGCGCGAGCGAACCTGCGACCGAGTCGGGAATCAAGCCTTCGGCCAGGCGGATGCGTTCGTTCGGTTCACCCTCGAAATCCTTGCGGAAGTAGAGCGCTTTCCAGCCCATGGCACAGAGCTGCTGGCCCGTGTAACAATCCTCGGTCAGACTACCATATTGGATGCCGCCAATCGAATCCAGCGCTTCGCGACGAAACATCGCGTTGGTTCCGGCAAACGACGAGTTCTCGTAGCCGTCCTGGCCGGTCTGGATCGCATCGTAAAACGTCGCATTTCGGTGGCCCATCGGGTCGCCAATCTGGAGCTGGATGCAGTCCCGAAAGTACTGCGGCGTCTGGACAAACGCCACGGCGTTGTCTTTGACATTGTCTGAGTAGCGGTGGAGACTCGCCATGCCGTCGTCGTCGTCGCCGTTCTGGCGGTTGCACTTTTTGCACACGCCCGATTTGCCCAATTTCGTCGAGCAGCTCATGCAGCGCAATTCTTTCTTGGAATTGCCCTTGTCGTCGTTGAGGGTGCCATTCACTTGGCGGCGGTGGATGTCGCTCTGGACGTGCATGGCGTTCTCAAAGCACTCTTTCGAGCAGTAACTAATGCGTTCTTCCGGCACGGCCGCGAGCTTGCAGGACGCACAGCACATCTTGGCCACGTTGTTGCAGCCCGTGCAGCAGCACGTGTACTTGGTCTTGTCGGCGCGGTCCGGATCCTCGAAAAAGAACGGGAGGGTCGCCAGTACAAACTTGACGTGCGGCTGCATGTCGGTATCCAAGATCACCAAGTACCGGCCGTTGGCGCCTTCGTTGTAGAGGCAGTTGTTGATGTTGCCTGCCTTGGAGTAGTGCGTATCGGGCTTGACACGGCCAATAAAGGTCACGTGCGGCAGTCCGGGGTAGCGGTAGTCGTCGCGGAACGAGCCGGCCGCACAGTCGATGCGGTTCACAACCTTGGGCCGCGACGGCGACGGTAAATTGGCCGACGAGTGGAGCTTGCGCCACTGGTACACTTCCATGTCTTCGTTCGGATCACAGACGCGGTCGTACATAAACTGCGCGACTTCTTGACGCAGGTCGCCGGCGGTCTCGAGAATCCCCTTGTTCAATTCAATGACCGGGACCGCGGCGCCTTTGGCCCACTTGGCTTTGCAGTAGCCATCGTCCAGTAGGAAAATGTGGAGCAAGTGCGGCGGGTACTGGATGTTCATGCACGCATTGAGCGTATCAATGCACTCTTCGGCCGGTTCCGAGTAGTGGCACACCAGTACATCGACGCGCGGCCACTGCTCGTCCGGAACCTTGGGCTCGAACTCATCAAAGTAGTGGGCGCCACGACGCACGGGCTTCCACATGCCCAAGTAGTAGAAGACCCCGAGAATAAAACTCAAGACCTCGGCAAACACGAGGGCGAAGTACGACGCCCACTGAGGAATCGACGGGTTGTGAAAGCACACGACGTTGTCAACCCCGGCGAGCGCCATGTACCACGTCGGCGGACTGAGCCACCCACTGAATGGCTCGGCGCGGCAGTGCAGCGTCACGAGCGACGTACTGCGGATCGTGTCACAGTCGACGGACGGACGCGCCGCGTCGCAGGGCTCGAGCCCCACGACAAACCAGAAAAACAGCCCAAGCAATTCGGCCACGCCCGTGAGCAGAAACAAAAAGTAGAGGATGCGGTAGGTCGTAATGCCCTTCATGTAGTACTTGCGCACGTTTGGGAGCTTCCGCTCGATAATGTTGCCGGCGCCGTTCGAAATGATCGCGTGCTCGAGGCCTTGGAACCACATGCGGTACTCTTCGTCGCTCTCGGGACAGAGCACCCAGACGCGGCGCTTGGTGTGGATTTCCATGCCCTTGTGCGGCAGATCCAAACGCGCACACGGCCGCAGCTGCAGCGCGTCCTTGAGCTCGATCGCACCGACCACTAAGTCGGCATTGCGCGTGGTAAAGTACTGGCGGCAGTCCAAATGGCTGTGAAAGTAGTAGATCTTAGCCTTCTCAAGTGCGAAATACCGACGCTTCCAGCTCTTGTGGATCGGTCCTTTGATCGTGCGCTTGCCTTGCTTGTGCATGTAGCCATGGACCGAGATGATGTTGTCGCGGTCGTTGGTAAAACCGACAGCCTCCGACATGTTGACCGGTGGCTGCGGCGGCGCGCGCGGATCGACGTAGCCCTGTTGGGGGGCCGGTCGGCCTTCGGTGAGACGTACATTGTTCTCGCCGCCGCGGCGCGAGATCTCGGCCTCCATGGCCGACGGTGTCGCGTACATCTCATAGTCGTCGCCCATATTGGTGTTGGCGTTGGCGTTCGCGTTCGCGCCCCCTCGACCAAACATGCTGGTGGCCAACTTCCAACAACTCCCTCCCTGCTTGTTCGTTGGTGTACTTGACCAGGCGAGGCGCGTCTGGGTAAAGTGCGTAATGGAGGCAGCTTGGTCTGGCAGAACGGTTCTTTGCGGAGACAGAGAGAGAGAGCGAGCGGACTGGAAGCAACAGTGGTGGGTTTTGGGGAACCGAACCCACACAACCCACAACGTAACCGCCGCTGCCAGACAAGTCAACACTGCGACAGCGAGAGAAAAAACACAAGGCCGTGAGAGAAACAACCACGATAAATTACACCTTTTCCCTTTCACACCCAAAAGGCATCCGTGTACCCCTATCCCTAGTGTATCCGCCACCCCCACCCCACTGTAAAGTTATCTGCAACTGCCAGGATCTTGTACCCCAATCGTAACCGCTTGCTGGAGGCTTTCACCATGGCACGCTGAGACTTTAGAGTAGTGTGAATCCGCTAGTACAATCAATGCAATGTTGCCAGTCCAGGATTTGAAAATTCTAGCTGAAGCTCTAGCTAGTGGACTGCATTTTTGGCTCTGGTTCGACTCGATGAATGAGTTCAGAATCTGAACGACCTGGGGTTTCAGCCACACCATCAACCCATACCTCAACATTGAGAGACATACCGCCAGTACCGAAATTTTCACGAACAAAATAAGAAGGAGATCACTTCCGTGGAGAAGGGTTCTGGCCAGCATCGGTTTCACCAGTGTGGGTGGGGGATTCAGGAATCCCCACCCACACTTGTCACCCACCATTCCCCAAAAATATCCCAAAAATATCCCAAAAATATCCCAAAACAATCCATGCATATTTGGCGAGTGTCTTTCCCCTACAGTCGAACTCAGGTGTCCTACATGCAGACTCAGGTGTCCTACATTCGGACTATGATGTCCTACATTCGGACTACGGTGTCCTACTTAGGACTTGACCGCCAAGTTCATCAAGTGCTCCATAAACACCTTGAGACTCACGTCGTCGGTGAAAATGACTTCGCCTTGGCCGTCCATCGAGTTGTGCGTGACCGACGGATTGAGCTTGGCCATAAGGAAACGCGACTGACTCTTGTGCTGGTCGCAGACCACGTACCGCGGCACGGGAAAGCGCGAGTCCATAATCAACTGGGCGTCGGCCTGGGGTGCTTCCAGCAGATTCTTGAAATTGATATGGGCCGGATCGTCATGGAACTTTTGGTCGCGCCACGCCGCGATCGTGTCGCCGTGGAACACGACCACATAGAAGAACGAATCCAGCAGTAAGATCGTGTCCGAGCGGACACTGGTCGCATCCAACAGCGCCGGCACGGGCGGCCCATTGAAGGAGTACGAGAGCAGCGACGGCTGGAGCATCACCAGCGAATTGGTCGCACTCTCGCGCAAGAGACAGTGGCGGTAGTAGGACGACTCGTCAGGCGAGTACCCAAAGACCGTGAGGAACTGCGAGCGCCGCAAGTGGAACATAAACTGCGGAAAGATCGCAAACTCGGGCGAGAACCGAAAGCTCGAGGGGTCGTCTTTGCGGTAGTCAGCAAAGCGCGCGGCCAAGCGAATGAGTGACCGGTCGATCCACCGCATAATGTCCATTTGCTCTTCCCCGGACTCCGACCGGTGGACCGCAATGCGTGCCAGCAACACCGCGGCGGCTTCTTGGTCAAACCCGCGTCCGAGTGACGCCGTGTCATTCGGGTCGACCGACCACGGCCCGCAGATCGTTGTGACTCGTGTACGGTACCGCCCACTGGCATGCTGGTAGCGCGTGATAAACTGAATGTAGCGAGCTTTGCCGGGCGCCAACGCGGCCTGATTCGACACGTCAAAGTACACCGCAATCGTCGCGTTCGGATCGATGCCGCCCATGCTCCACGAGTTGGTCCCGCCGACGCCAATCTCGACTTCCGACACGTTCTTGGTCGTTTGCCCTTGGCGCTTGAGCGGCGCACAGGGTCCAATGGCCCCGGCGACCTTGAACTCGCGGCTCGTGAGCACTTCGAGCGAGGCTGCAAAGCCCATTGTGAGATGGTCCTTGTCGTTCTCGGCCGCCTCGTCCGAGAATTTACTGAACATGCGACGGAACGATTCGCGAAACACCGATTGCCCGAACGAATCGGCCAAGACAATGACGCCGCCCGTGCGCTGGACGCACGACTTCATTTCCATGACGCCGCTCTGGTCGAGCGAGCACGCAAAGATGTCGACCACGTGGCTGTTGGCAACGCAGCGGTTGGCAATCTCTTGGTAGTGCGCGACCGCTTTCTTGGTCAGCGGCGCCTTGTCTTTGGCGAGGTCCGTGTGCGAGCGAATGTCTTCTTTGCGGTCGCGACCGACGATCGCGCCGGGACCGATGGTCGGCGGCCCGCCGACAAACAGCATGATGCGCGCGCCTTGGCCACGGTACGTGGCTTCCAATAATCCCACTGACACCGACAGCGCGACGCCTGTGCACCGCTGTGGCCGCTGGTCGGCTGCGACCGGCCACGGATCTTTCTGCAAATCTTCGAGAATCGACTCCAGATTGAACCCACACTCGAGCACGGGCAGCAAGAACCGCGCAGCGTTGTTGGTCTGCTGCTGCGCGGCCTGCTGCTGCTGGTGCTGGCTCATGTTGTTGGGCGCGGCACGGGCACGGTTCAGGGATGCCAGCCCCAGCATGTCGTGGACCTGCTGGGCCGTGAAGTCCTTGTTGCCACGGAAGACGTGCGACTTGGGGATCTCGGGAAACCCGAGCTCGTGGACGTGGACCATGGTGCCATAGGTCACCAACCCAATCAATGCATCGGACGGCAGTTGATTGAGGGTCTGCTGGATCGAATCTTTGAGTTCTTCCAATTCGTCTTCGGGGACGCACGTGTCAATGACAAACACAAAGACTGGCGGACCGGCCTGGCGGTTTTGGAGCTCGTACTCGAGCGTCGAGAACTGCGGAATGAGCTCGGCCGGGAGGTTTTCTTGCGTGATGTTCTCGGCATAGTGCGGCGGAAAGTGGTTGCGCGTGACGCAGAATGGACAGACCCAGAGCTTGGACATAAAGTCCACTTGGCAGTACGGGTTGAGCACGGCGGCACAGCTCTTGCAGTGGATCGGGTCGTACTCGACGGCCGGCGGCATGCCTTCGATCGGCTTAAGCGGGGTGTACAGCGCGCCCACGGGAATTACGCACCGCGTCTGCTCGAGCTTGGTGCACGGCCACGAGTTCCACGAGAAGCGCACGCCGTCGCGCGCCTCCAAGCCGTGGAAATCCCACTCTTGCGGCTGCTGGCCGGGCGCCTGATGGTACGCGCCACCTTGGCCTTGCTGGTCATACCCCCCTTGCTGGTCGTACCCGCCGCCTTGGCCATACTGCTGGCTTTGGTCGTAACCGCCTTGCTGCTGCTGCTGACCGTATTGGTCGTACCCACCCTGTTGCTGTTGCTGTAGCTGACCGTACCCCTGCTGCTGCTGATCGTACCCTTGTTGTTGTTGGCCATACTGGCCTTGGTCGTAGCCGCCGCCGTGCATCATCGTGCCCTGCTAGAGTGCGTCTGCCTTGTCGGTTTCTGCCTGCGAGGAGATCCGCAAAAATGCCACGTGGGAGGGAGCCGTTTTCCACGATAATTAAGGTACACCACCTTATTTCAGGAAAATTATTTAAAGTAATGTGTACCACCCTAACTAGCACCACCAAATGACATCACAATCAGGCGATAAGGAGGAGCTTCCTGGAAGTGAGATGAGGGCTCCTATGTGCATGGGTGCTTCAATATGCGATCTGGATCTATTTGCCTGGCATGCATGATGGCTACTTTGGATGGGGTATTTCCTACTTTGTCGATACTCTTTACTTATATGGATGGGAAATCACGAGCTGCTGGTCGGGCGCAAGGGCTTGGACGAACTTAGGGACGTGGGAATGGGCATGTACTGCGACGCGCCGACGCGATAGACCACGTCCCTCCGTCGTCGCACGAACGCCAACGTCTGGACGACCGAGACGTACATGCCAATGCACATGAACGGCAGCACCACCACCCACAGCCACGGCGACATGCCCATGTCCTTGCCCATGCCGGTCGCTGCGGCCGTCGACGTTGCCTCGGTGAGGTCGCCACTTTTGGTGGCTGCGTCGCCGCCAATGCGGATGTAGGAAGGAGCCGCCGCTGGCAGCGGCTGTGGCTGGGGCTGGGCGGCAGCGATGGCGTGGCCCTCATGGTGGATGAGCATGATCCGCACTTCAATGCCGGTCTCCAAGTTGCCTGTCGTGGTCTGCACGTACTGCGGCTGCGGTTGCTGTGGCGGAAGAGGATCGAGGGGCATCACATCCGTTGCTGACGGTGGTGGTGGTGGGATGTCGTGGGAAATGTGCTGGGGTACGATAGTTACGATCACTGGGTGTACCACCGGCGTGTCGCTAGGCAGCGCCTCCACTGCTTCAGGTACGTCGGCCTGGTGTGTCGCGGTGTCTGCTGACGATGGTAGGTCTTCTGTTGCCGCTGTGGGGGCAACGGTCCCCACAAGCGCTGTGACGCAGCGTGGTGACAGCTCGTCGGCGTGATCCACGAGACACGCGCGGATGCGCTGCTGACGCTGCTGCACACGCTCGTCGTTGCCGGCGACGCTCTGCAGCAGCGCCAGCAGATCGGCGTCGCGCGCACAGAACGCGCGGGTCTCGCTGGCACACGCGGCGGCCGTCAAAGGATCCATTTTGTCGAAGATTTAGTGATGCACGTTTTGCTTCTCTCGAACTGACGGTCTGTGATGGTCGACAATCGCCTCTCCAATTGCCCGGATGGCGAGATGGCTAATGTTTCCTATGCTTCTACGTGGGCGTCTGCTGTTGCTCTGCTGTTGTTTGGTGACGCGGTTCTTCAAGGGGGAAGGACAGTAAGTCGCATCACCGCCGAATCTCTCTTCTCGTCATTAGAGAGCTCTCGGCGGAACTGCAACAAAACCAGCATGTGTTTAACAGTGATCGTAACATCCAAATTCTCACAGGTTATTTATATGTAACTACATTTTTAAACGTTTTACATGCTAATCATAATCAAAGCCAATATGAATTATAACAGGTAACTATTTGTCAACTTGTGTTGTCAGCTCGTCTTACTTAAACAGTTCGTCCCTATTCGCGCGTCGCGACGTCACCACCAACGAAGGGGCGCGTGTGGGCAGGAACTACCAGCTGGCAGCTGCCCATGAGAATGTTCAGCAGCAGACGAGGCATGTCTCAAGCCACGAATCCTTCTGTTCTCACCAATGGTACTGTAGTTTACTCGAATAGAAGGTCACTAGTACTGTATACCACCTGAATAGAAGCCGCAGAGTAGAGTGATGGTCACCATTTTAGAGCAATTAGTGAAGAGATCCGCAGCCACGTCCAGCAAAATGGGGAACAAATCCAGCGCGCCAGCGCCGGATTCAACGGCGGCGACGACGAGCCTTCATTATGCTAGGGACCCAGTAGACCCAGTCGAGGGTATAATACTCGATCCAGCAGATGAGAATGGAGTGGCACCTCGTGAGGCGAAGGCCGAGAATGACGAGACCGATCTAGCACCGACGTCGTCACCATCGGCACCGCTGGCACAAACTGCATTGAACCCCGACCCTAGCCATCCTGACGCTCCAGTTACAATCACCAAGACACAACTGCGCGCTGTGCGGAGCGCACTGCGCGAGCGATTGCAAGACGATATGCTAAATCAGTACACATTCATGAGCGACGGTGAGTGCGTGTCGATGCTGGTGTCGCTGTTTGAACGGACCGTGACCTCGGGCCAGAACCAGTCGGGACTGCTTATTGGCAGCGCCGGCTTTGGCCAAAAGCAGATCGTTGCAAAGGCGCTACAAGAGCTGCGCCGCCGCTGCGGGCCAGACGCCTCGTTCACGCACGTGTACTTGAACGGCACAATCCTCCAGAACGAAATCGAGGCATTCAAAGAGCTGCTCGCCCAGCTCACGCGCAACAAGGCTATTAAACACCCTGTGCTATCGTACACCTCGATGTATACGTACTTGCGCTCGCTCTTGCGTGCCAAAGCCGACGCCAACGAGCCCGTCATCGTGATCCTCGACGGCCTCGAGCATTTTGCCCACCACAGCTCGGCCAAGCAGTTGCTACTGTATAACTTACTCGACTGGCTCCAGTTTAAAGACGTCCACATGGGTGTGCTCGGCATCACCGAGGATTTCTGCATCATGGACTCGCTCGAAAAGCGCGTGCGCTCTCGGTATGGAGTACTTCTACTACGCTTTGGATGTGGTCGAAACTCATCGTTATCATTTTATTCTATAGCTTCTCCAAGCTCCAGGTCGTTGTCCCCGTGCGGTCCATCGATACCATGAAGACCATGCTCCGCGACGCCTTCACGCTCCGTACTATCGATTGGCGCCGCACCGGCGTCTCGCTAGTCGCGACGCCATCGACCGCCTTTCTCAACGCCTTTGACGCCCGCGTCGATGCGCTGTTTACGACCCAGCCCGATGAATTTGCTCGTTTCCAGTTTGTGTTTCAAGGTCTTTGGGACCGCAGCCGCAGTCCTGCGTACTTTGTTCGGCTCGCGGTCTCGGCCGTAAGCTACCTCACCCAGGACCGTGCCGTACTGAGTCCGTACCATTTTCAGCGGGCTCTGCAATTGCTCGAGCCCGACTACCAGCTCGCCACGCTGCGTAGTATTAGCGACCACGGCATTGCCCTGCTCATTGGCATGAGCCACCTCGAGCGTGACGGCCACGCGGTTTTTACGCTCGAAATGGTCTACCGCAAGTGGCAGGACTTTTTACGCAAGCACGATTTGCTGACGGCGCTCCCAACGCGCGCCGAAGCTCAGTACGAACTGGAGATTTTGATGGAGCTTCAGCTTGTCGAAGACGCCGGTGATCCGTTTCGGATTTCGCGTGTCAAACACGCGCCCGCGAGCTTCCTACAGCCCGAGTACCGCGCTGTGCACTTGAATTTCGAGCCCAAGACGCTTCGAAATATGATCCGCACGGGCCGCATCGACTGCTCGACCGCCATGACTGAGTGGATGGTCAATGGCAACTAACTTAATCGGGTCACAACTTGTGGACGGGGTAATTATAGGTCACAGCTACCTGGTCGCAGACTTTTCCTTCTCATCAACCCAGTGGATCTCTGCTCAAGAAGCACGTGCCATACGATGGTCGTACAGTTTGCGCCAGACAAACCGCCGGACGGGTGCCCAGCTGCATCGTCCGTCGCGAAACAGTATGTGACTGCACGCACGCGCGAGCGCAAGAGCTTGATCTTTGACTATGTGTACGTACGGACGAGGAGGCCCGTATGTAGAAACGCGGCCAGTCCCGACTGACAGCGTGTATTGTCTTGACGATGCCGTAGCCACTTGTCGTCGTCGCTTGTGCGCAAGGTGCGGTATGGCCAGTCGCTGGATGCGGCCCTTCAGGTACGAAGTACAAGCGGACGTGATTTTGTAGAGAACGTGGGCTGATGCTGGGGGGAATTGGCATTCGCAGACGCGAAGTCCGTGGACGGGGGAGACGTCGCCGTCCCCGGCTGGGTTTCGTCGTCCACGCAGTTCGTCGGCCGCACCGTCTCCTGCGTCAATCTGGCGCGACCGACAGAGCCCACACAAACAATCCGTCGCGTCATCACCCAAGCGACGAGCCGTGATCCTGAACCAGCAGCGTCACGAGATGCACAAGCATGGGATCCAGTACGGCCGCCAGATCCAGTTGCAAGCGACCGACAGCGGCTTCCTCGCGCTCGACACCACGGGCGTGCTGATTAAGCTGCCCCATACACACCGTGATGATCCTCGCACGCTGCTCACGCTGTTTCCCCACGATCCGCTCTTAGCACTCGGCAGCAAATCGCACGTATGTACCGGAGAACTGTGCTTCGTCGTGGTCGGCGCCGCGACCATCACAACGACCCACGATGTGCTTTATGCCGATGCGAAACGTACGTGCGAGCCCCCGACGGCACTGCTCAACGCGGTCGTTCGCCACCAGCGGCAGCAGCGAAGCGGCCGTGGCGCCTCCTCCACCTCGCAACGCGATCTTCTCTCGGCTTCACCACGAAATTTGAAAACGACAGCGACGCGGCAGTCGACAGTCTGGTCGTTCCGCACGGCGTCCTCGACAGCGAAGGCGACAGCATTGGCTGGAGCACGCGAGCTTTTGACGACGGGCATGCTGGTGCAGCTTCAGCAGCGCGACGCGACGATGCACTACGAGACTGAGCGGATCGTCAAGAAAAGGTACACCCTCACGCCGACGCCGACGCCTACCACAACGGCAAGCGTGCCAGAAGTCGAAGAAGACCCACGGTCGTTGCAAACCCACGCAGCTCACAACTCGACCGATTCGCTTGACATGGATACAGAGGAGGAGCAACGCGGCGCACCGCAGTCGACGCACCGGGTCTGGCTCCAGCACAACGACATTTCGGCGCAGCACGACACGCACGCGACACCCAAGCTGTGGGACAATTTGTGGTTTCTCATTGACGTTGCAACTGAGCGTGAACTGGAACAGCAGCGCAAGCAGCAGCAAGCCATTCACGCGGCCGAGCGTGTAGCCGATGCCCGAGCGGAGGAGGATACTACCCAAACCCATTCACACAGTCACCCGACACGAAACACTGGTAACAACCAGGACGATGGCCGCAGGTCGCAGCACACGACCAAGCCTAAAGTCTCGGTCCCCTCGTCAATCGAAGCGACCCAGCGCCATGCGGCGGCCATCATTGTGCGTTTTTTACGAAGTGTGTCTCGTCGCGATGCCGAACGCCGCGCCAACGACGTCATTGATCGCCGCACTCGTCGCACCGGCAAGCACCAACACCAACACCCTCCCCATCTTCATCCTCTTCGGCGCGGGCCTATCGACGACTCGACACTGACCACGACCCAGCAGCTCCGAATATTGCAGTGCTTCAACCCCACCGTCTATGGATCACAACGCGTCATGGAACCGCTTGGGCTGGGAGCGTCGCGCATCCCTGGCATTTCGCTACAAGGCAGCAAGTACCCACGTC
The DNA here is from genome assembly GCA_023334535.1 of Pythium vanterpoolii. Lineage (NCBI taxonomy): Eukaryota > Oomycota > Peronosporomycetes > Pythiales > Pythiaceae > Pythium > Pythium vanterpoolii. The sequence goes on from JAADVD010000090.1 coordinate 21,153, forward strand.
AAGAAGCGACTCGACTTGCGACCATGCAGCGTGATCTCACGTACCTTGGGTCGGCCGAGTTCCAGCCGCAGCCAGTCGTTCACCAGCGATCGACGCGCCAACAGGACCTCCCACCACGACCGCTTGCTCGCACTAAGCCCCTACAACACCTCCAGCATCCCCACCCTGTACTCAGAGAGCGCGACCATCGCGACCACCATTTGCACGTGCAATTGGCCATGGCGCACCGAGAAAAACCTCCATTTCGCTTTGGCAAATCCGATCTAAAACCCCGTCTCCACGCGTGTCGGCGACCGCAGACCGCGCCTGCCTCGCCCTGCCTTAAGCCAAAGCTCTGATCTACTGCCTTCCTGGCACCATCTCAAAGAGACTGGTGCCGATCAGAAACTTGCGTTGGTGTCGTCGTCTCGTACCGGGTGCCGACCACTCGTTGACAATCTGAAACGGCGCAAAGATCTTGAGGTAGGCTCCACAGCTCAGGTGGTGGGTCGCATCCGAGGCCGCCAAGACGATCACGAGCTTGCATCCTTTGGTCGGCAGTGTTGTGCGCTCACTGTCGTCGTCGCTGGGTGTGATGTGGAGATCTACGACCACACCATCGTATGTGATCAAATGTGGATGCTTGAGAAGCCGGTCGAGCTGGACAACTACAAAATCCCGGCTATGGATATCCCCAGCGCTGTCGTGATTGGTGTGCGCGAGCAGCGTCTGGCCTTGTGAGCGGAGCAATGTGAGGTCACGGTGGGTCGTGCGGGTCGCTTTGCGGATCGCCTCGCCGACGCGGCCGCGGATCTTGGTGAGCACAGCGTCAGCCCGCGGCAGTCGCTTGTGAGCTGACGACGATTTCGTGGGGGAAAAGAACTGCGCCTGGAACGGTTCCTCACGCATTTCGGTGACGGTATCAGCAATGCCGTCGTCGTCATGCGTCTCTCGCAAAGGGTTCTGTGGCACAGTACATTTTTTAGTCGAAATAACTAAATAATTGAGAAAATAATTATAAGTCAAGCACTTACATGGTTCACAAATGGCATCGTGCGGTCTTGGGAGAGCAGCGTCGTTGCTTTGTGTAGGACGTCGGACAAGCGGCGTCCGGTGCGGTGAGGGCCGTTGTCTTCGAGCCCGGCCGGCAGAGATTTGCGTCTATACAACACACACATACTATGAGATCGTACGCATATCCATTTTAGAACAACAAATGAACTGTACCGCTTGGCTTCTGCGTGCTGCTTGGTTAGTGCGGTCGTGCTGGACGTCGAGCCGCGTCGTCGCTTGGTGGAGCTGCCCGTCGTGATAGCCGCTGCAGTCGTCCTTGTCCATCGCGAAGGCCGCGCATCGGCTGCTTCAATCGCTGGGACTAACGACCGCGTTGTTAATATCGACGTCCTCGCTGTGATCGGTCGAGACTGCGACAGAGGAACCGCCAACCGAGCGGGTGGGTGAGACGCTGGCGACAGCGATCGCTTGACACGGGGTGGTTTACCCTGTGGCGGTGGTGACGGTGGCGTCACGCGCTGAATAGGGGAGCGACGCGTCGCTGTGCGTCTCGGCGGCGAGAGGCTTTGAGGGTAGGTCGGTGGGGGTCTGTGGACGTGAAGCAGTGCAGCAAACGGATTTGATGCGTCGTCGTCCTCGTCGTCGTCCTCCGCCTCCTCCTCTGGAATGGCTGCACCGCCAACAGCTAGTGCCGTGTGGCTGGCAAAGAGCTGCTTGGGTTGCTCGAGCACCCGCTGCTTGGGTGGGTTCTTGTCGTTTCGCTTGGGCTTGGATTCTGGCACGGGATACGTGTCGCGCCGTGACGCATCGTCTAGATCATAGTACACGACGCGCTCCTCTTCCTCCTCCCTCTTTCCATCCTCTGTCATTGCACAATCCTCGTCCACTGACAGGAACCCGATCTCGTGGACCACGGCGTCCGCCGCATACCGGCGCGCCATGCTGCCTGCCATGTTTCTCTTCGTTTCCCGCCAGTTTTGCTGTAGGGATAGCACTGTAACATGCTTCAATAGAGGCAACTATACAAAAAGCAAGTGTCGAAGATCACCTAGATAGAAACGGAGCCGATAAATAGAATCGATTTTATCGTTTCTAATGACACAGTTAGCCTCGACATGGATTGCAGACCCTGACACACACCTGCACTTGGTGGCGACAGTTTCGATATCGAACATACAAGACAGTGACCAGAAGCCAGAAGACCACACTTAACATTAGGCGAAGATGATTGTCGTGGCAACCGTTGCGCACGAGGAGCGGTCGGAAGAAACGCTCTTCTTCGCTGCGCGACACGAAACCGCCATGGGAGAACCGTGTAGTTCAACGTCAACTTGAACTTGTTGTGGAGAGATCCAGTCAGATGCGGCAAGCAAACTTCCTTCCACCAACAGAACAGTCGGCGGGCCACGAGAACGATCTCGCTGTGCAAGATTGCACATACTGTTGGATCCATTGAGACGGTGCTGACCACTCGCTACAGCATACTATGACTGACAATGCTGAAGCCACCGAGGCTGCGTCGTGTTGTCCCAGCGGATCCTGGAGAAATGTTTGGCATCGCCCACCACCACTGCATTTCCGATGTCGCACAACAATCAGACTCCTCACCCATGGAAAAAATGAATGCGCAAATGTCGCAGCAAGAGTGTTGGTCAACCGGACATTGGACAGCATACAAAAACCAAGTCATGTTCTTTATTGCAGGTTGATCCGTGCTGATTGGCAGTCCAAACGACTCGGACTGCATGTGGCCCAACCCTAACTGTGAAGTGGGGTTCTTTTTCACAGAACACAACTTCATTGGTGAACGCATCTGTCAATCGATCATTTGATTGGCCTGTTGACTCAACCTAATCGCTCACTTCGTGGCCTAACCACTCTGGCGACACAGACATCACGCTTGCAGGATTCTGGATTCTGGATGTGTGAGTCGGGGAAGCTGTGCCATCGGACTTGAGCCCTTCACATTGCAATTTGCCATCGACCCCTCGGAACTCTCCAGCACATCTTCAACCCACGCCAATGGTGTCCAGCAACATGACCAACTACAACGACCTCGTTCACAAACACCGAGCCTCGGCCACCGACAGCCTGCCGATGCCTATGGAGGCCCTTGCACTGAAAGAGTCGCTGCTCCACACGCACCACCACAAGAGCCTCGCGGTCCACACCAAGAGCATTGCGTTCACGATATTGCATTTGCGCAAGATGGTCGTGCCCCCTGTTGACATCCCACGCAACTACAAGAAAATGCGTACGCTGCGGGTTAGCGGCGTCGACGTGCCGTTTACGCGCAAGATGTTTGAGCGCCGCAAGAAGGAAGAAATGCCGCACCGTTTCCGCCTCAAGACGATCCGCGAGTAAGCGGCGAGAAGACGCGACGTTGCATTTGGATGCAATGATTATCCTCACCTCATCAAACCAGCAGCCACATGCTCGAGGCTCTTCGCCAGTGCCGCCACGATCCGGCCACGACGCCACACGTGAGAAAGCCTCGACATACTTGTCCACCATGGCTTATGGACAGGACCACAGTCCACGCTCCACGCTCCTCACGGCACCAGCCTACCACGCCAAATAGTTCCATGTACCATAGAGTTCTCTGTAAAGCAGCGTCCACACACCTACACACCCACACAATACATCCATGAAAATGCAGTCGCAAAATACTGTCGTGCACATGCCACATGCTATCCCTCGTGTGGTGCTATGGCATCTGCCGTGCTTGTGGTGTCAGGGTCTCTATACTTTATTCAAATGAGGTTCTTTTGTTTTGGCTCGACGCTGATTGGTCCCGAACGATTGACTCTCACCCTCGCCCGTTCTTGCTCAACAGCTGTTTGCAGGTTCTTTTTTTGAATGCGCAGCTCTAATTGGTCCGAGTCGAAGATATGCCAGCCATGATTGGCTCAAATATGGTGGACTCATGCTGGCGCATCCCCACCACATGGAATGCTGCTGGATCGCGGGCCAGCGACCGTCCTTCAACCAAGGTCGCGTGTGGTTTCTGTTTATGAAATGCTCTCACTTTTCAATTTGCTCGATCCTAGCAACATCTCCCAAGAACCTCCTTCGTCTCCCGTCCAGAATATATCACCATGGTCGCCACTGCCTATGCTCCCGAACACGCGCCTGTGTTTGCGTCCATGGATGCGACGTCGCCCAAGCGGACAGTAGCGATGCGCAACATTCCTCTGCCCATGGAAGCGCTTGTGCTCAAGGAGTCGATTCGCAAGACCCACAAAGAAAAGTGCTTTTCCTTCAGCTTGCTCCATATGCGCAAGGTCGCCGTGCCGCCCGTCCGAATCCCTGACATGTACCGCACGTCGCGCCTCCCGTCGCTCCGTGTTGGCGGTCGTGAGGTGCCCTACACGCGTCTTATGTGGGAGCGCACCAAGCGCGCTGTCTTTCCCAAGGGAAAGCTCCACACGATCCGAGAGAATGGCGGCATTGTCACGCCATCGCGCTACTAAATGAAGCACACGCTATGGTAGACGAGAAAAACATTCCAACCCAAGCAAATCAACAGGGAATCAGACCGGTTCTAGCTTCAGTCGACAAGGCGGCCGAGGTTGACAACTCGACGAACACGTTGTTCAACTCGAGCCCTAAGTGGGGATCTCCACGAAGACATACCAGCGGGGTGTACCGATTCCATGTTGGTGCTGTCGAGGCCCATATAAGTCTCGCACACTTTACCCGTAGCCCGCTGCTGGTAGAATTCAGAGTACTCAGACTGTACAGTATAACTATCCACCATCAAATCTAACTATTTACACCCTTCACGTCTCTCCGCTCCATCACTCTCGTCCCCCACAGCTTTCCAGTAGTGCACACACATCTACGTGGCCCTGGAGCCGCGCCATCGCTGCGGCTGTCACACCTTTGAAACTCATGGCATTCACGTCGGCTCCATTGTCCACCAAAAATTGAACGACTTCGATGTGGCCAAAGTAGGAGGCCACGTGCAGTGGGGTCATCTCATTCTTGCGACGGGCGTTCACTCTTGCGCCGTGGGCGATTAGTGTCTTGACTACAACCACGTGCCCTCCATGAGCGGCGCTATGAAGTGGTGTCGAGCCACTCGTGGTAGTCGCGGCTTCTGTGTTGGCCTTCCATCGTTCAATGAGGTATCGAACAACAGGATCACGCCCGGCCCGTGCTGCAAAGCCCAACGGAGTCTCGCCATTCAACGTGCTCCCTAGTTCGGTTTTGGCACCAGCTTCACACAGCGTGCGAACAATCCCCATGTGGCCGTTCTCACACGCAATTTGAAGAGGTGTCGTTCCGTCTTTCGCTGCAGCATCAACGAAGATACCCGAATACCCCAGCAAAAGTGTCACAACATCGAAATGGCCGTTGGCAGAGGCGACGTACAGAGGCATTACACCATCGGCCCGCTTCGCCGAGAGGTTCGCACCACAACGCGCATGAAGAAACCGCACGACACTGGCGTGACCGTTTTGAGCCGCCGCAAACAGCGGAGTTGACAGATCGCTGGTTGGCGTATCGGCCTGGACGATGCACGTCGAGACGAAATATTCGACGACTTTGAGGTGGCCGTTCAAAGCAGCAAGAAATAGTGGGTGTACACAGTCATCTCGTGACACCGTTACATTGGCGCCGCGTTGCCACAGAGTCGTGATAATATCAAGATACCCGTGCTGTGCTGCGAGCAGAATGGGTGTCGAGCGATCTCGAGAAAATAAATTGCCATCGGCTCCGCATGCAATGAGCGATTTGGCGATTTCGATGTGCTGGTTTTTTAACGCGAGTAGCAGTGCAGTTGCGCCGTCGCTTCGACGTGCATTGATGTTCACTCGGAGCTGACACAACAACTGCACACACTCAGTGTGGCCCTTAAGCGCAGCAATAATAAGAGGAGTCGAGCCATCTTGGGCCGGGACTTCCGGGTCGGCGCTGGATCGGATGAGTACGTCGATAACTGATGCGTGGCCATGCTTTGCAGCGTAGTAGAGGGGCGTTGCGTGACTAGCTGTTGTTGCTTGCACATTGGCGCGATTCTGAAGGAGCGTCCGTGCGATCGCGACGTGGCCATTCTGGGCTGCAACGTGTAGTGGCGTCGCGAGATCAGTGGTAAGAGCCGTGTTTACGATGGCAGCAGCTCCAACTTGTAGCAGGACATTTAGGATGGCTTCATTCCCGCTTTGGGCTGCAAAAAAGACGGCCGTGGCTCCATTCGGTGCAACTGCTGCTTGAACATTCGCGCCATATCGACATAGCAGCTCCACAATCGCTAAGTGACCGCGTTCACAGGCAGCCAGCAAAGCTGCTTCACTACTTGCTTGAGCACCGCGCGCGAGAAGCTGCTCGACGACTGCGGTGTATCCTTGCCGACAAGCAAGTTGCAGTACGGTCGTCCCGTCGCGCATTTTCACTGTGACGTCCGCACCTGCCAGAAGGAGATTGTGAACAACGCAGAAGTGACCATTTTGTGCCGCGGCTATAAGCGGCGTACGTCCATCCTCTGCTCGCGCATTCGTGTTGGCTCCTTTTGCAATTAGCAGCTCAACGACGTCGTCGTATCCTTCGCGAGAAGCAAGTAGCAGTGGCGTCGTACCGTCGTTCATGGCCTTCGCGTCCACAACGCAATTCGGTTGCTCCAGTAGGTATTGAACAACAGTGTCTTGGCCATACCGAGCAGCCACGTGGAGTACGGACCATCCGCGCTTGACTGTCGTCATATCTGGTGACAAGCCTCCACTTTGAGCACGGTCGCGCAAGTGCTCTAACGACGACAATTGTCCATACTGTGCAGCTGTATGAAGTGGGGTGAAGCCCTCATCTTGAGTGGTAGCTTGCCAGTCGGCACCATGCGCGATTAATACGTCGATGATACCAGTCGCAGAGAACTTGGCAGAGAGATGAAGGCAAGTTACTCCGTTGCTTGCTGGTAGTGACGGGTCCGCGCCGTGGCGCAACAAGGCCCACACAATATCATGGTCTCCCTTCTCAACGGCGAAATGAAGACTAGTATTCAAGCTCTCGCCGCGGGCGTTCACCTGGGCACGATGCTCGAGCAGCAGATCCACCACCTCGCTGTGACCCGCTTTGACTGCCAGCATGAGTGGAGTAAAGCCATGTCCATCTTGCGTCTCTGTGCGCCGGTCAACGTCCGAGCGGCCTTTGAGCAGAGCCTGGACAATGGTTTTGTGGCCTCGCTCAGCAGCGACATGAATAGGCGAGAATCCAGAGGCACTTCTTGCGTTTACAAGCGCACCAACCTGGATCAGCATGTCGACAATCTCAACATGGCCGCCTTGGACAGCCAAATGCAGTGCGGTCTTTTCACTCGGGACGAGCTTGGCATACATATTTGCGCCACGCTCGAGCAGCAACTTCACAACCGGCACACGTCCATAGTAACACGCCGTCAGTAACGGCGTGCGTTTAAACGCGCTTGGTTCGCTTCGGTCCATGTTCGAGTTGGAGTCGGTGAGCAGCAGCTCGACGACTTCGACATGACCACCGCGTGCGGCTACTTGCAACGGCGTCTCGCCTCTCGTAGTCGGCACGTCCATATCGCAGTCTTTCACCCACTCGGCTAGCAACACGCGCAGCAAGCCGACATGGCCTTGTAGTGCAGCAATGTACACAACGTTGCGGCTGCATCGGTCCTTGGCAGCGACGTCTGCACCGGCCTGCAACAACACTTCGACGACCCCGTGATTCGCAAACGCCACGGCGACCATGAGCGGAGTGCTGCCGTCATCATTGCGTGCGTCGACAGCCGCACCTTGCTCTATGAGGTATTTGACAACATCCACACGTCCGCCTCGCGCTGCAGCTGCAAGCGGCGTCGTGATGCTGGATGCTGGGTGGACGGTCGCGCCGTGGTCGATCAAGAAGGTCACAATGTCCAAGTAACCATAACGGGCAGCCATTTCAAGCGCCGTAGTACCGTCGCGCGGCGTCGCAACATCCACACTCGCTCCGGCATCGACGATCTGTGCAGCCATTGAGAAATGTCCCTTGGCAGCCGCAATATGGAGCGCTGTATGGCCAGCAGGACCGCGCTCATGGACGCACGGCGGCTCCGCAAGCAGCAGCTGCAGCACGCGCTCGGCGCGGTTGGCCGCCACGGCTGCGTGCAGCTGCGACTCCTCTTCCTCTGTGTACTGATCGACGTCACGTACGCGTAGCGCGCGCTCAAGCGTCTGCGTGAGAAAACCCAGTGCGTCGCCATCGTCATCCATCTTCTTTTCGGCGGGAACTTGTGTGCGGGAATTCTATCGGCAAAAGGGAAACGAAGGAGTGATGGTACTTAACAATTTGAAATAACCTTAATAGACAGTGTACCCATCCGAAATTGCGGAAATAGACACTTGCCCTACGTTCATCCCGATGTGAACGCTTCGAAGTCAACGCCCACGATGGCAGGGCTATACGAACTTTCCATGGTTCTCAGAGGAATGCTGGTCGCTAACGCTAGAGGTGCTGGACGACTCTGTCGATGCAGCGCCTATTGGACCGCCGGTGACGCGGGGATGATGGGGAGTTCGCCGTCGGACGCTACTTGCCCGCGCTCGTGTGGCAGGGATTTCGTGCTGCGCAATGGCGGCTGCGTCGAGTTGGTGCGCGGTCGTCAAGCAGTGGAGGCAGAATCGCATGGCGTGGTTCAACAGGTTGCCGCCCGGTGCCGAGAGCACCAGCTCGCGCTTGACGCGGCACTGTTTGCAAATCGCTTTGGGGCAGATCGCACACGCCGACTTGGCGCCGCGCCGTGCCGAGCGCTCGTGGCTTCCGCACACACCGCACCCGTCGCCGCTATCGGCGTCCGGCGGCGCGGTGAACGATGACTTACGGCCCACGAAATGCGCGAGCTTTTTCATCTGCGCACACTCGATGGTCTTCCAGAGCGTCAGTAACGTGTCGGCGGTCGACTTGATAATCATAGGCTGGATCAACGAGCTTTTGATTTCCACGTAGCATGTCTGGTAGGCGTCGACGCGCTGCGGGGTCTGCTGGTGCCAGATTGTGCACAGTGACATATTGTAACGCTCGTACTTGGGTAATGGCGGCGTATTCGCAAACGAGACAGAGTGGATCAAGTGGTAGCCCACGGGTTCGCCATTACTTAGTCGCTTCATGCCGGTGGCTTCGAGGTAGACACTGTCGGGCAGTTTGGCGACCGCGCGTACACTCAGCGGCATGCTCCGGACGACCCAGCGCACGGTAATCGATTGGAACGGTTCGTCGACGGTCGGATCCAACACCGTGGCCAGCACGGCACTGTCCAAAAGCGCGTCTTGGATATAGGCCGTCTTGATGCGCATGGCGTCCGTGGTGTGATTCAAAACGCCATACATGGCATCGTTCAAATCGCCCAACACCGTGCCGACCGTGAGCAGCATGTGCATGTTCTTGTTGTCGGTGCCGGCGCCGGGGCGGCGGTCGTGGTGCACGCGAATATCTTCGCGCGTGCGCAGGAGCGACCACCGCGTCGGGTCGATTGTACCGCGGTCTTCCCACAAGTAGTCCTCATAGAGCTGCTGCGCATCGTCGACGAGCGCAATAGCAGTCGCGTGGAGGTTCTCGCGCTCGTCGGCAGAGAGATCGAGCCGCGGAAACGGACTCGTGAACTGTGTGGGCGCCATCGCGGCGGGGACGTCTCCTAACGTTAGACTGGCGGGTTTGTGTGAGGGGTGGCAGGCGTCGGCTTCTCGACTGAAACCATGAGCCGGCGTGACGACTTGGACGAATCGTCGAGTTGAGTGCCTATCCCCTAATAACCGAGTGGCGAGTCTCGAGTCGCGTTCGGTACAAGATAAGACGCGGCTGCTGAATGACTGGCGCCACTCGTACCATCTCCCCCATTTGCTTGTTTTGTCTTGCCGTCGCCATTCCTAGTGTACTGGAAACTGGTAACCCGCTTTGGGCCCAAAGAGGACGGTTGCCACGTCACGAAAAATATTGGCATTGGGATATTTGGCACGTGCGAGCACGGCGCGACAACGTCTGTCGAGGAGTTTGTGGGAAACCAAAAAAGCAGGCTGCCAAGCGAAGCGCGTATGCCAGTGTACCAGTGGACAGTGCTACCGGTCCACTCGACAGTCTGGCTGCAGCCAAAAGAGAGTAACACGATTCCCGCACGATGGTCTTGGTTGTGAAGCCAGTGTCACCCAGAATATACTGTATTTAGATACCTGTATCGACAAGACTCGCAGAGAGGTGCAATTTACCAGTACATAGTGTACTAATTACTCACCAATAGTTTCGTTTCACACCAATTTAGACATATTGATTTAACGAAACACTTCGTTTTCGAAAGTGGTGGCTGAATCCCCACTCCTACAACCCGACGTTTGAGGAATTCAAGGCTAGAATCAAGTGATTTGAATGCCACCTTCACATAATTTCCGCATTTTAGGTGCTACAACAAGGCGTCTGAATCTGCTCAGTTGCACTCGACTCCGGTCCTCACTGAGTCCAGTCAGTTTTATCGACAAAGATCCTTGCAGACAGGCTGGAACTAGACGCGGACTACTGTCCTGAACATTGGTGTCCACTGTGAACCTCACGGTAACTGTTTACAGTCACAATACGTATGAAGAGTATGTAGCAGGTACGTACTTTCAAGTGCACTGTGGTCCATAGTGTGGACACTCGAGTGACAACACTGAGCCTGTGTTGCGTCCTCTACATTTGCGTCTCCCAGTGTGAGGTGGGCGACGCGTTTGCCGTAGCAATGGTCGGGTCAGTCACTGGCAGTGACTAGGATTATCTCGTAATTAGAGAGAGGCACTACATCAGAGTCCACAAATGGTCCTTCCACGGAGCGCTGCTCCTAAGTCACGATCATCGATTTTCGACGCTCGCGTAGTGGGCGGCGACGGTCTTCTAGGTTAGCCCCACCTGATGGATGGGTGCTCTATTACTTGTGAAGTCGAGTGTGGTTTCGCCGAATGTCAATAACCATGGTCTCGACGGACTTGACGGCTGCTTGTCTTGGTCACTGCCGCCCGCCACAACATCTCTTTAGATACTGGTCCTTCGTCGTCCTAGGTACTGTATCTTCACGTTTGATTGCAGACGACTGTGGTTTGACGGATTTTATTAGTTAAATTTTTTAGAACGTGAGTATTTTGAAAAAGACGCATTGCCTACCTGAATAGATTCACACATATTTTACTTATGCACACACATTTTCTTTTATAATCTGTACGCCCTGACAACTTCAACTTGAAGTGCATCGCGTTTACCAACCGAACGCAGCCGCACGCAAGCGATGCGGGCATTCTCTCTTCCGTGCAGCTGCCCATATATCCGAATGACACCACATTGGACAACTTGAGCTCTCTACCAGCTAAAAGCAGGTGACCAAATGTTGGTGGCGCGACAACGGTGGCGTGGGTGTGAGCCGACACCTGGGCAGCCACCCGCTGTGTCCATGTGGATTTTGCCACCGCCTGCGACGGAATGATAATCGATACTGTCTGGGTTTCAAACGGACGTTACGCGGGAAATACGTACAGTACAAGAAAGATATCACATGGACCAATCATACTGACTCAATATTACCGCTGATTTTGAGAAGCTACGTACTCAGTCCAGATACAAAATTCCTATCAGCCATGTGCCTTACCCGATCAGCGCAGCGATTCTCGTCAATACGACTTTTCGGAAAAACTTGACGACACTGTTGGCGCGCCGTACGCGCCACTGTCGACACGCGGATCGTACGACGAGGTTGTCTTGTGGCTCTTTTGGCTGCCCGCTCGCGTGCGCATTTCGGCGGCTTCACTCACCGCGATGGCCGCAGCGTCGATCTTATGCGAGGCTGTGAGGCATGGGAGACAGAAACGCATCGCGGGCTTGAGCAGATTACGGTCGGGTGTAAAGTACGCCAGCTCGCGTTTGACGTAGCACTTTTTGCAGATGGTCCGCGTGCAAATGGCGCACGCGGACTTGGCGCCGCGCCTTGCCGACCGTGCATGGCTGCCGCACATGGAACAGCCATCGATCGGCGCATGGGTGTCGCCGTCAGGGTCCGTGAACGCGTTCTTGCGGTCCACGAGGTGGCCGAGCTTTTTCATCTGGCCGCACTCAATGACCTTCCAGAGCGACACGAGCGCGTCAGCGGTCGACTTGACAATCATGGGCACGAGAAACGACTCTTCAATTTCGATGTACGAGGTCATGAATGCCTCCACGCGCTGCGGCGACTGCTGGCGCCAGATCGTACAGATGGACATGTTGAAGCGGTCGAACTGCGGCAGCCGCGGGGTCTTGGTGAACGAGATCGAGTGCATCAAGTGGAAGCCGACGGCTTCGCCATTGCGGAGGTGCTTCATACCGGTCGCTTCCAAGTAGACATTGTCGCGATGCTTGGACATGAGGCGCACGTGGAGGGGCACGCCCTTGACGAACCAGCGCACGGTCGTTGACTGGAAAGGATCGTCGACCGTGGGCTCGGCAATCGTTTCGAGCACGGCGCTGTCCAACAGCGTGTCTTGGACATACGCCGTCTTGATGCGCATGGCGTCGGTCGAGTGGTTAAGCACGCCATACATTGCGTCGTTCAAATTGCCCAAGACCGTGCCGACCGTGAGGAGCAAGTGCATGTCCTTGTTGTCGGTGCCAGCGCCGGGGCGGCGGTCGTGGTACACGCTCACGTCTTCGCGTGTGCGCTTGTGGGCCCACTTGCCGGCATCGATCGTGCTGTGGTCGTCCCACATGTAGCTCTCGTAGAGCGTCATGGTCTCACTGACCAGGGTGTTGGCGGTCGTGTGGAGATACTCGCGCTCCTCGAGCGAGAGATCGAGACGCGCGAACGGAGAGGCGAAGAGAGCAGCAGGCATGGTCCTGGGTTGTGGGAAATAAGCAGACTGGGGGGTAGACTGGCTTGGAGGTGATTGTTGCGGAAGGCTTCCGATTCACAAATGCACTTGTTTGGAAAACTGGACTGGGCTCGTCACTGAGTGCACTGACGACACGAGTGAATCACTGGGGGGTGCCGTGGGTGAGTGATTGTGCAGTACTGTACTGTACTGTACAGTGTAAGCGTATGGGTGACGGAATAGAATCGAACATTGGTCACCTGAGAAACATATCCACCGTGGAAACAGCCCCGTTGGATAGATCGCAGTTACACTCAAACCAGTATCGGCATGTGCCCGTTCTGTCCGCTACTGAGTCTGTTTCCCTTCATGGAGCCAGCCCCATTGGTTACAAAGGACTCTACGGAGCAGGACTAAACTGCTACGCGTCTCTATATAACCATGTTGTTGTTGACTGGTCCGCGTAAAAACCCTTTTTGCAGACAGGAAGACGAGCAGGGCGGTTGTTATAGTGACCAGCAGCCGTTGCGTTGGATACTTCTGTGATTGGTCACCTAGGTTATCCAGACACGATTATTGACGCTGGTCTGTCTATGAGTGGATTTCATCCCATACACCAAAGCGTTGGGCTCTGCGATAGTTGAACCAAGTGGTGACCGCTCCACCCTTCAGATTTTGAGTACTTTAGAAATCTAAACTCCACACATTTTGATAAACAAGGCACGTGATACATAGTAAAACGTTATCCACTGTGCGAGCGCTCCATGTGGCCAGGAGGAAATTCACCCATACCAATGCCGGACGCGATTGGCCACTAGAATCCGTAGGATCGGGATGCGGAGGATTCCATGGGCAAAAGCAGGGTCCATGTTCCATTGGAACCTTGGACAGTAGGTGGATGACAATTTGTTGCCCGCCGCGCACTGAAAGCAGACAGGGGTTGCGGGCCCATCATCGCCGCCGCAGGCTGCCTCACTACAACACACACATATTGTGATGATGTTACTCCATTTCCAAATGGGGTTCTAACCGCCAATTAACGTCTTTAAGCCATCCCATGTTGGGAAAATGTAAAGTGCTGCATGGTGTCCGAAAGGACCCATGCGCGTAAGTAATGTTGCCGTGGTGTACCTTAATAACTGCCCAAGGGGCATACGAACATTGTTGAAGGACAGTATCCACCAGCACGCCAGAGTTAGCCTCTTAACTGTCTTGTCCAATACGAAGTACTGTGCGTGATACACTACGGAACTGTATGGGGCATGCCGATGGTGTGTACTGTACTACAATAATCAGACGGAACTACACACCACGAAATCTATGAACCACCGAAACATGAGGCTTTAATGGTCACGGGGAGTGGAGTATGGTCTGCCCCACGTGGCGCTTGCGCTTTCGAATTCGCGTGTCGGTGTCACTTGTGGCCAGTGTCGAACACGCAGCTTGACCGTGTTGCTGCTGCATATGATCCCAGGTGTCCATTGTGGAGGGTTGCATCAAGCGCTTTACGAGTTGTTGCAAACTGGCGGATCGCCTAGCAAGTGGGGACAGCAGCGCCACTGCTGGGCCAAGTAAAGTACCCGATGACGTGCGAATGATCAGGTATCAACGTAATGGCGTTTGGTAATCCCCCACGTTATTGACGTGACCGGGCAACCTATTGCACGCGTGCTGCCGTGCAATTTCTTGATCCGTATAACTAACAAAACTGTGTATCACCGTACCTGCCTGTGCCTGAAAGGGCATTGTTTACCACAATAATTGTCATCGTATACTTTTCAATAATTGCTCACACGAGGGGAATTTCAATTATTGTGGCCTCACATTTTGGTGGGGTGGAACAAAGAAATGCGAAGGACTGATGGCACGTCCCACGAAACGTTAGCCATCGTCTCGCACATTTCTGGGATTTTAAGCACTTCAGTCACTACAGTACGACAATTGGGAAGAATCCCATCACGTATGATGCGAACCCCAAGCGTATGAGATACTCCTCAGTCGAAGCAGCCAACACTGATGCGTATCTCAGCCAACGCAGCCGAGTTGGTAGCACTAAGAAAGAGTGGAGTCTGAGTTGCCACACCATACGTGAATTGGAACCTCTTTGGACACTGCATGTAATAAATTCAATTCGGCACGCCCAGCCGCCCCTTTGGCAGCTCTCGGGACTTCACGGTATAGCTGTTGGGGCCGGGGATACTCCCCAAGTCCAAACAAGGACCGTTGTAGTATGCGACGACAGTACGTCGATACCCCTCGGTCGCTGTCCTCAGACATTTCCGATACAGTACGTAGGCACCAACTTGTAGTGACGGCGACGATGAGGCCATGTCTTCTTCTCTTGTGGTGGGAACCTCCCATCCACCTGAATCTTCAAGAGGCCTCTCTCTATAGCGGACTGAACACGGTTTTTTGGCACCTGAGAAATTAATGAGGTTACCCAATCACGATAGCCGAATCCGCTGACAATGACTCTGATTGGATAGTCGACAAACATGAGCAACTGAAAGCCATAAGGAATGTTGACATATCCAACATTCTTGTTGACTATATTTGTTCACTGCCACTGGTTCTCACTTTGCAACCTGCACACTTCAAGACACAACCTTCAAACCACACGTCAATTTTTGGCCAACGCATAAACACCGTGCTACCAACCATGCTCACAATGCCTTTCACCTACGTCCACGTGGCGCTGATGTCGCCAACTTCCGCCCGGAGGAAACCCTTTAAAAGCGATGTGATGCCCAGCGAAGCTGCCATTCTCAAATACCGGATTCGCAAGGCGAACCCTGCCAACCTCTACACGTTTAGTCTCACCCAGATGCGCAAGATGGCTGTTCCGCCAGTGACGATCCCCAAGTCGTACCGAAGCCCACGTGCACAGTGGCTATGTGTCGGCGGCCGTCAAGTGCTGTTCACAAAGGCCATGTGGGACCGCGCACAGCGCCAGTTCATCCAGGACATGCTCGACAGGATCCACGAACACGTCGTGTACGACTAACGGAAGACTATCTTTCGACCGGCGTTCCACATGTCTGTCCGGTCCCCAAGACAGCACTCGCCCAACACCATACGACAAATCCATATCACAAAAACGCTGGACATGGCGGGCAAAAGCCACCCTCTCGAATCCAGCGTTCAAATTCCGGATTGCTGTTGCAGAATCTGGCCCACGAGCAGGTGTCCAGCATCTCGACCAAAGCCAACACCAACAGCATGCGACAGTGGCATCGCATCTACCAACACTCCGTCCAGCTAGGTTCAACCCCAAGTGGGTACCTTCAAGGTCATCCAAGTTGTTTTTGACCAATCCTATTGCTCTAAAACAAATATTAGCCAATCAGTTAAACCTTCCGAAGCAAATCAACTTGAAGAATTGCGCTCTACTCCCAATCTCACTTGAGTTCGTTGAGTAAATCAACCATCACTGTCACACGTCTACGGTATGCAATACTGGGTTCACGCCAACCGCTAATTTTGAATACTTTGGGGCTCATTTCCTAACTCTCCTCCGACCGCCAACCCGTCCGCTCATCTGCTACTTTGAAGTACGTAGTACGTAGTCATGCTGGCCACGATCATGCACGTCGCCCATAGCGACCCTGCGTTCTCCTATGGGTGCCGCAAAGCCCTTTCCATCGAACCGACCAAGCGTGTCCACCACAGCGACGACCCACTCTTCGTGGACGCCGAAGCCGTCGAGCATCTCAAGCAGCTCCTCCGCAAGACTCACCCAACGTACTTTGCCTTCAGTCTCGTCAGCATGCGGAAGGTCACAACACCGCCTGTGCAGATCCCGGCTTTGTATCGCACCTTGACTACCACGGCCACACTGGTGGGCGGCCACGCCGTGCCGCTCACACGCACGATGTGGATGCGACGCCAGCGCCAGCACCCGCACGAGCTTACCATGATCAGTGAGGGCGACGAAGACCCGTCGGCCGATCGCCGCAAGTGATCTCTGCCATTGCCTTCCATTCCAACATCTGCTCCACCTTCTGCCCCCCCACGCTATCTTGATTGGCCCAACTGAAATTCTCCGCGCTCAGCGACGCCGTCCCGTTTTGACGGACAGAAGCAACGCCAAGTAAAGTGCAAAACAACTGGACCACCAGAACTAAGAGCCATAAACTATAGTAGTCATCGCTTCCTCAAGAGGGTGCGCCTCTTTCGTCTCCACGAAATCATGCACGGAATGAACGCAATATTATCGCATGACTTGCTGCTTACTTGTTCATGCCCAGCATGATTCGAGATTCGTGGCCCTGTCTTCTCCCAGTCATTAGTTTCATAAACGTATATAAAATCACAGAATATAAAATATCAAGGTGTCCATTCACAAATTCACAAATAATCGCAGCACCAGAGGATGGCCACTGGTGACGATGCGCACCGCGCGCGCTTTGCAGCCCACAACGCGTTCGTCGGACGCAGCGTGCACGTGCGTCTGCGTCGCGACCAGACGTTTGTGAGCGGCGTGCTGTTTGGCATTGATCCCGAGAGCGGCGACGTCGCGCTCTTGCTGCCAGCGACAACTCCGACGGACGGCGCGGCGATCAAGATCGTCATGGGCCACGCGATCCATAGTCTTACACTGGATGCCACCATGGATGGCCATACGCTCGACTCGATCCGCGTGGACGTGCTCGCCATGGACGTCGAGAAGCTACCAAACGCAAAGTCGGCGAGCGCCACCAGTGATGACGCACGCCAGGCGCTGGCCCAGCAGCTGCGCCACTTCCTCGACGAGGTTTGTGACTAGTGCTAGTATTATTACCAGGATCCTGTGACTTGTTTGGCCACTGACCTGTGACCTCGTTGTTGTTGGTGTCATTATAGCGCTTTGTCCCTCATGCTCCATCGGCTTCTGGTGATGAAGACGCAATCACTGTGTTGGGCGGTGCTGCGATTCTGCGGTTTCCGTTTAATATCAACAATATCGAGTGTACGAACGAGCAAATCCTGCGGCGACTTCAGACGCTGCTGGAGACCTTCCAGCAGATATAATTATACGCTGTTTTGATTTCCAACGGGTTGATTTTGATGGTGTGGTTGCCGGTGGAAGCAGCCTCACTGAGAGGCCCGTTCGACTCACCGGCGGGTCACAAATTCTGCAGGGCAAATCTCATGATTACGATTCGCCGCAGGCAGAAGCGCGGTCCGCAACACCCTAAAGGGCGGCGGACCGACGGTTTGGCTGCGCCGTTTTACGGGCCTGCCCTTTTTTAACGTACAACTGCATTTATCTCGCTTGGTATACATGCATGGGAATCAAAGAACCGTACGGGACGATTCACGTCCTCATTCACGGCCAAATAATGTTACGTCCACGGTAAAAATTCAAAGCAGTTTCTTGCAAAATCAAGCTCAAAAGTTTCGAGCAGATTGTGCATAAACATCTAAAATTCTCGACTCGAAATTCTAGTGCGCAGATCAGTCACCAACACAAAAAACAATGAAGTGTAGTGACCTACCTCGATCTGCAGCTGTCACCACAGTGACCCAAATCCATGGAGTGCTTTGAGCCGCCGCAAGACGAGACTATCTCGCCGTGGGAGTCGGCACTCCTCAATCATTTCATGACCTGGCAATTTTTGAGGAGCTGGAAAGACCATGAACAAGCTCACAGTCATCTCGTGGGCGAGACCGACGAGAATGTCAAGGACACGCACGGTTTCAAGTCTTAAGAGAAAGAGTCTCAAGACTGTTAAGATTTGAGACCACTACTTGAGACCGTGCGTGTCCTTGACGTACTCGTCGGTCTCAGGTTGAGACCATGTCCTAAAAAATAGAATCCATCACGCGTATCGAGTGTCTTGAGTCAAGACGCTCGATGCGCATGATGGAGCCTGTATTTGATTCGCCAGGTCGATCAAGTCGCTCACTCGTGCTGGGTCAAAGACGTGACGTCGGGTCGCGATGGCAAGGCACACAAACTTTCAAAACAGGGGCTGCAAGGTCCAACCCGTGTTTTCACAAGAATCTGTGTCCGCTCTCGTCGACGAATACGCCGCCCAAGCCGCAATGCTAGGCGCCAGGTCTTCATGGTACCGATAGACATAATCAGACACATTGATTTGAGTGAGATACGTGTAGTGAGCGTCGATGTCTGAATTTGTGGTGAACTGAAACCCTCTACTCTAGTCAATTTTTTCTTGGGCTCATATCGCTCACATACCAACAACGTCGGCTTTCGGCCTGCAGCCAAGCGGGAAGGAATGGTTGGAACTCGCTTTGGTTGTCAAAGGGGCGGTTTTGATGGTCACTAGACTGCGGGGAGGGCTGAACCATTTGCTGGAGAAACGGTAATTTCTCTAGATACTAAATTTCTCTCAGCTGTTAGCAGGTTTCTTTCGTGGATGGTTGAAAATCTTCCGTGGATGGTTGAAAAACAGCATCGACATTGACTCGTACGTATGGTGGATGCATCGTTTTCCAGCCGGTACTAACGGAAATGTCCGAAGAAAATACCCTGACGAATAGCGTCCGATGGGCTGCAACACCAGGCAGTAAATTGTGCAGCCCAGTTGGCACCTGGTACCACTTGTAGTCTACCCTCGGGACAAGTGCTAATCCTCTCGTGTAGAGACAGTACCGTACGTCATACCTGCCTGACCGATTTGGTCGGGCAATCATCAAAAACGTTAGAACTTTTAACACACGGGCGGAGTAGGTAGGAGTAGTAACGCAAGTAAAATAGACGCTGGTGAATGTTTCTGGCAATGTCGCAATGAAATCAAGGCATGACTTGGGCGCTTTGGCGTCGGTCCACAAATGGTTCCATTTATAGAACCGTTTGCTGGTTTTGCAATTCAACGTTTTCCGTTGAATTGCAACCCCAACTTCACCTCCAAGCCCACATCACAAAATCAGCACGAAATGAGCAGTTGGTTTATACTGTCCAATTGTGTTGGTTGCGAATGGGTAACTTCAGGAGAACATGTTGTTCAAGATGGGCATTCCACTCACCAACCCAAACAATCTGAAAAAAAGATGTTGGTTTTGTTGAAGTTACCTATCCGCGTTGGGCAACCTCAAGTCCGATGGCTGGTCTATGAACGTGTCCCGTGCGCCACATCAAGCATTAAGGTAATAGATTTCCGCCAAGTGCCGTAAGTATACTGATAAAGGAAGTTGAAAGGGTCCCAGACCGCGACCGTCGGTGTGCCTGACCTCGTGGGAAGCACCTCCGCGCTCGGCTCGCGTGCCCGTGCCACCACCTGTTCGTTGCGGAATTCATTTAACACTTGATTTGAGTATGGGGGGTGAGATTTGTCTTGGTGCACCTCCACGAGCGTTGGTATTCCGTGACCGCCTAACCCCACGACGCACTTGACTGCTGTAGGTTTAGGCGTCTCTTGCTAACTCTACCGCATCAGATAAACTCCCGTTCGCACCCACGAAACATCCAGCGAGTTAGAGAGACAGGGAGGGAACCAATAGGCCGGAGAGATCAACCATCTCCCCTGGCGAGGCACGGCGGCCTTGCCTGTCTTTCCCTCGCTCACGGTCTCTTCCCAGTTTTCAACTTGCCGCCTCCTGCACACTCATCCAAGAACCGGCAACGCCACCGCCTACAAGACCGATGGCGTCTCCTTTGCCAACCACTAATGCGACCTATGTGCAAGTGACCGACTCGAAGCATCTTAAGCACCTCGACCTGGAAACCGACGGCGACTCGTCGGGCATGGCCATGTTAGGCGGACTCAACTTGACCAAGAACTCCTGCGTGCTCAGCTGGTCCAACCTCACGTATACAGTGGCCACCAAGGGCGGCCACAAGCAGATCTTGCGCGATGTCACGGGTCGCAGTGCGCCAGGCGAACTCACGGCAGTCTTGGGGCCGTCGGGCTCGGGCAAGACCACGCTGCTCGATATCCTCGCGGACCGCGTCAGCTCGGGCTCGATCGACGGCGCGATCGAAGTCAACGGCGCCAAGCGCAACACCAAGACGTTCCGTGCGGCCACGAGTTACGTGGCCCAAGAAGACGCGTTGCTGGGCTCGTTTTCCGTTGTCGAGACGCTGCAGATGGCCGCCAAGCTAAGCCTGCCCAGTACGGTCTCAACTGCCATGATCCAGGACCGCGTCCAGTCGGTCATTGACGAAATGGGACTGCGCACCTGTCAGCACACGATCGTGGGCGATATCTTTCGGAAAGGGCTCTCCGGTGGTCAGAAGCGTCGTCTGTCCATTGCAATTGAGTTGCTCTCGAACCCGTCGGTGTTGCTCTTGGACGAACCGACGTCGGGCCTGGACTCGTCGTCGACGTACAACGTCATGAAATGTATCACGCAGCTGTGTGAAGAAGGCAAGACTGTGGTTTGTACGATCCACCAGCCGTCGTCGCTCGTGTACGAGATGTTTACGAACTTGCTCATTCTCACCAACGGCGAGACCGTGTACTGCGGTCCGCGCATCGAGGCGTTGCGTCACTTTGCGACCATTGGCTTTTCGTGCCCGCAGTACTCAAACCCAGCCGAGTACTTTATCGAGTTGGTCAACGCCGACTTTGAGGGCCACGCTGACATTGCCAAGCTCGTTAACTCGTACGCACGCAGCTCGGCCGCCACTAGTGTCCAACGCCACATCATCGCCGACCGCAACACGGTGATCGACGCCAAGCCTGTCGTGCCCGATCCGCCGTCGGCCATGCGCCAGTTCTGGGTGCTGCTCTACCGCAACTCGCTTAACAACGTCCGGAACCCGGGCATCTACTGGGTCCGTCTCTTCATGTACTTTATGCTGTCGTTCATGGTCGGAACCATGTACCTTTCGTCCAACAAGGAGCTCTCGGACGACGACAAAGTGCCGCTGCTTTTCTATGTGCAAGCGTTCTTGGTGTTTATGTCGGTCGCTGTGCTGCCGTTTTTCATTGAGCAGCGTTCTGTCTTTATCCGTGAACGCGCCAACTCGTCGCTCAACGTTGGCAGCTACGTCGTCGCCAACTTTCTCGCCTCGCTGCCTGGGATCTTGTTGATCGCTGTCATGTCGACGGCATTGGTCGTGCTGCTCGCAGACCTCCACGCATTCGGCTGGTTCCTGCTCAATCTCTTTCTCTCGCTGGTCGTCGCCGAGTCGCTCATGCATGTCATCGGCGCGGCGGTGCCGCACTACATCATTGGCATTGCGCTGGGAGCTGGTCTCTTCGGCATGTTTATGCTGTGCGAAGGGTTCATGGTGCCCAAGCACGCGATCCCTGATTACTGGATCTGGGGGTACTACATGGCGTTCCACACGTACTCGTTCGAGTCGTTTGTGTACGAACACTTCAGCCGCGTCGAATCGCCACGCGCCGCTGCGATCCTCCAGCGTTTGGGCATGCAAGACGTTGATACGCCTCGCAACATGGCTATTCTCGGTGGCTACGTTGTGCTCTTCCAGGTTATCTTTGCGTGCATCCTCTACAAGTTCCACACGGGTCGCCGGTAAATTGGTCTTCTAGGGGACATGCAGTTTGTAGGCTGTGCAATGATACATATATCGTTTTTTCATGGCTAAAAGGCAATTCTTGGTTTGAATAAACATGGCGAAATGGATCACAGCTAGGCTAGAATTGTTTGGGGCGAAGAACTGTACGAATGCCATCCAGGTCTGGATTAGTTTCAAGGGATGATGCCGTTGTACTGGAAAGCTTAGGACAGCTTGTGGCATAGATTTTACCAGACGAATTGTTGGCGTTGTGTTGATGACGTCGATGATAGAGGCGACTTTCGTGTGTCGTTCCGCCGTTGGATTATCCAAGGTGGTATGGGGAAAAGACAATGGCATCAAACGATTGTGCTTGGTCTCACGGCAATGATGATGCTCCCAATGGCTCAATGTACTGAAATAAGTCGTTAGCAGCCCATCCCATCTATTGTGGACGCGACTGCAACTCAACATCAAGTCCGGAACTTCGGCTGCCAATGAGGCGTGGTCAGTTCCATAACCCATGGTCCATTAATGCAGGGACCACTCCAGCGAAACATAGTCTACAATACAGTAGTGTAGCTTTCTGGGAGATCAACAATCAACGGTATCTAATTACTGAAGAATACCATTGCCGACATCTCGTCAAGCCATGGTACCCATGGTACAACGGCGGAACGCAATACGAACCCAATTCATCGTACAGATTGTGCTCGGTCGGACGGCCATGATGATGCTCCAGCTTGATGTCAGCCACCCCTTTTGATGGGCGACTTGCTGAGACCGTCCCGTCTCTCGTGCACGCATCCCACTGCGACTCGCATCAGGCACTTTGGTAGCTTTGGCCTACTTGTGTGGGGTCAGGCTCTGCTCTCACGACTGGTACTAGAGAGAAGGTCAAAGCTGACACCTCTTTTCGCTTTCATTCTCGTCACGAAACACCTTGTGGGGGATCAAAACGGCTTCCGACATTCTGCGGTATCCTTCCATCCGCATTCTCCAATTTTCTCTCTCCCTCGCACCACCACCATGCCCTACGACGAAGCCCTTCCCGCGACCATGAGCCCGTCTTCGGGCGACACGGACCTCTCCACGACCTACCAGGTTATCGTCGACGTCAACGCCAACGCCAACGCCAACGTCAACGCCAACGTCAACGCCAACGTCAATGCCAAACCGACGTTTGGCCACGCCACCACACCCTGTACGCTCAGCTGGTCCGATCTCACCTACACGGTCAACGCCCAAAAGACTGCTTCAGTGCCGGACGGCAAGAAGCAAATTCTGCGGGGTGTCTCTGGCCGCTGCTGTCCGGGCGAACTCACCGCGGTCCTTGGGCCGTCCGGCTCCGGCAAGACCACGCTGCTCGACGTCCTCGCGGACCGTATTAGCACCGGCACGCTCGACGGCGCGATCACCCTCAATGGCACGCCGCGCACCGCCAAAGCGTTCCGTGCGATCTCCAGTTATGTCGCCCAAGAGGATGCACTCTTGGGCTCTTTCTCGGTCTTGGAAACGCTCCGCTTGTCGGCCAAGCTGAGTCTCCCCACGCGCGTCACAAGCGCCATGATTGAAGCCCGCGTGCAGTCGGTCGTTGACGAAATGGGGCTGCGCGTGTGCCAACACACAATGGTCGGTGATATATTCCACAAAGGCATCTCGGGTGGGCAGAAACGTCGTCTGTCCATTGCAATTGAGTTGCTCTCGAACCCATCGGTGTTGCTCTTGGACGAACCGACGTCGGGCCTGGACTCGTCGTCGACGTACAACGTCATGAAGTGTATTGTCCGCCTATGTGACGAAGGCAAGACCGTCATTTGCACGATTCACCAACCGTCGTCGCTGGTGTATGACATGTTCACGAACGTTGCAGTCCTCAGCGCCGGGCAGAGCATCTACTGTGGTCCCCGCTCCGAAGCGCTTCCCCATTTTGCACAGGCGGGGTACCCATGTCCCATGTACGCCAATCCGGCCGAGTATTTTATAGAGTTGGTAAACGCCGACTTTGACAGCCACGCCGACATCCCCACGCTCGTGGCAGCCTATGCCAACAGCCGCGTCGCGCACAGTATCACCGAGGCGATCGCCAGCGATGCGGACAGTAATACGTTGGTGGCAACGACACTGGCGCCGACGGCCCGCCCGTCACCGTGGCGTCAGCTCGGTGTCTTGCTCTACCGTAACTCGCTCAACAACTTCCGAAACCCGGGCATCTACTGGGTCCGTCTCTTCATGTACTTTATGCTGTCGTTCATGGTCGGAACCATGTACCTCTCAACCAACAAGGACCTCTCGGACGACGACAAAGTACCGCTGCTGTTTTTCGTCCAAGCCTTTCTCGTGTTCATGTCGGTCGCGGTACTTCCTTTCTTTATCGACCAGCGGTCGGTGTTTCTCCGTGAGCGGGTCAATTCGGGTCTAAGCGTCGGCAGCTACGTCGTCGCGAATTTTGTTGCGTCGTTGCCTGGCATCTTGTTGATCGCCGTGGTCTCGTCGCTGCTGGTCGTGCTGCTCGCGGGCTTAAACAATTTCGGCTGGTTCCTGCTCAATCTCTTTCTCTCGCTGGTCGTCGCCGAGTCCATGATGCATGTCATCGGCGCAGCGGTGCCGCACTACATCATTGGCATTGCGCTGGGTGCTGGTCTCTTCGGCCTGTTTATGCTGTGCGAAGGGTTCATGGTGCCTAAGCACGCGATCCCTGATTACTGGATCTGGGGGTACTACATGGCGTTTCACACGTACTCGTTCGAGTCGTTTGTGTTCAAGCAGTTTGAGGCCGAGCAGACGCCGGGTGCGCGCGCCATTTTGAAACGACTGGGCATGGAGCACGTCGATGTGCCGCGCGACATGGCGATTCTGGTGGCGTTTGCACTCGGCTTCCAGTTGCTGTTTACGCTCATCCTTTACAAGTTCCACACCGGCCGCCGCTAGGAAGAATTAGGAAGAATTTACTTCTGTCCAGCGTCTCTGGATGCAGACACTGGATCTGGCCTTCGGAGCGAGTCTCAGGATCGAATCTTAGGATAGAAATTGCATTTTTGTAGGTAGAATATACAATACACTTTCTACTTTGATCTCTGGACTTCTGGACTATCTACCTCCGTCCAATATGGACCTTGTACGGGTCTCTGCACAGACTACTTCGAGTGCGAGTGCATAGCGTCCGAGGATGAGCATATTGTGGGTATAGTTAACGTCCTTGAGCCGGAGCGCTGGACCGCGACGGGCACAGGCCAACTCGCCTCCGCCAAAAACTGTGTGTAGACAAGTCATAGGTCAAGATTCTAGTGTGTTGAACCCAGAACCAGTAGCCGTGGATCACTTCTTGGGCAATGAAATGCCATCGCACAGCATAAATATGCCGAAGAGACACGCCCCCATCGCAATGCCCGTAATCCCAGTGGCTGCGACCGCCCCAATCACGTGCATCCACGACTTGGCCACGACGAGCAGGCCTGTGAGCCACAACACGATGGTAATGGTCGACGACGCTAACGCAATAAGGAGAAGGCCGGGCAGCCCGGCGGCAAAATTGGCGGCGACAAAGCTGAAGCCTTCAATCCTTCATTGCGCCGCTCCCGTACAAACACCGTACGTTCCGTGATGAAAATTGGCACGACCGCAACGCTGTTGAACACAAAGAATGCATGGACCCCAAAGAGCAGGACGACAACGTCGTCGGCGAGCTGAGGGTTGGACCAGTGGAACAAGTCGCCGACGCACGTGTGTGCACATCCCTTGAGGCCCACTTCCTGGAGCACATACCGGACGAGTGTCTCGGTGCGGGCTTAGGATGGAGTCGCTCGCGGCAGCGTGACGTATGCGGCTATGCGCAGCGTCTCTGTGACGGTGAAGCAGCTTAGCAATGCGTCTTTTTGGGCCACGTAGTTGGAAACGAGACGGAATGTCTTGGCGTTGCGGAGAACACCATTAAGCTCGATCAAACCGTCGATTGAGTGTACCAGTACGAATACGGTCGGCGAGGATATCGAGCAGCGTGGTCTTGCCCGTGCCAGATGGACCCATGACGGCCGGGAGTCCCCCGTGTCCGTAGCCGCCAGAGAGATTCTGGACGATACCTTTCTTCTTGGCGTGGGGTCCGAGACGTTGGTCACAGTGTATTAACCGTACACTGCGCCGACGGCTTGCCGAGTCCGATGGATGTGCGGTGGCTCTGCGCCTGCTTGGTTCCAGTATGAGTCTCGTCCTGCGTCGGACATCGAGGTTGACCACGGAAGGTGAGATGGGCTCGGTTGTCTCGCTGGACCCAGCAAGAAAGGACGGGACGTCGTCGTGGAGCGGCGCTGACCGCGGCAGCGTCCGCGTCCGGTACCATCGTGGGAGTGCTCGTTCAGTCAACTGTGTTGCGGTCCGACACGCTCATGTGGGTACGTAACCCCGCTTTAATGACCTTACGTGAGTATCTGAGCCCAAGCTGAGCCGACGAGCTCACTTGAACTTTGGTCAGTGAAGATCAATGATGGACGACTCGGAAATCGACAATCGACAATCCAGAATCTAGAGTCTAAATACAGCAACAGTCGACCAATTCCCCACAAGCCATCACCTGCAAACATGACGGCAAAAATGACCGAGCGCGTCGCCGCGATGCGCACCCACTGGAGCGACTTTGCCGTGCGCTTCACCGAGACCGCGAACAAGCGCGTGACGCGCCAGTGCGCCGCGCAGCTGCACGCCAATATGCAGCTCGAGACTGCGCAGCATGTGCTCGAAGTCGCGGCCGGCGCTGGGCTCGGCTCGCTCGATGCGCTGACGTATCTCGAGCGCGGCGCAAAACAGGACGGCAAGCCGCGCACCTTTACCGTCACAGACTTGGCGCCGACCATGATACAGCTCGCCCAGGAGAATCTCAAACCCAGTAAGCATCCGCTCGTGGATCTCACGATCATGGAAGCCAACGGCCAAGACCTCGTGGCGGTTGCGAGCGGTTCCATGGAGCGGTACATTTCCAGTCTCTGCCTGCAGCTGTGCCCGGATCCAGATGCCTTGCTCCGTGAAGCACGTCGCGTGCTCACCGACGACGGCCTCGCGGGCTTTACGATCTGGGGGCGGCCCGAATTTAGTGGCAAATTCACGATCGACGCGGCCGTGACCAACGAGCTCGGCCTGGGCGACGGCAGTGACCATCCCAATTTCATTATGGGCAAAGACCTGGTTGCCTTGCGCCAGCAGTTCCAAGCTGCAAACTTTTCAAAAGTCATGATCTGGCCATTTCTCTGTGTGCTCGAAATGTGGAGCGGCGAGGAATACGCCAAGTTCTACAGTGAGACGTTTTATGTGGACGATGCCGACGAGCGTGCGCGTCGCTTTGACGTGGCCAAGCGCATGGCCGACGAATGGCTCGCCAAGGGTTTTCCCATTGGGCTTGAGACCTATCTCATTGTCGCGCGGCCGTGAAGAACCCATCAGTTCACAAGTAAGAGTTGCCAATCAGAATCTAATTTCGACTGTGCTTGGTTTGCCAATCCTAGTAGCAAGGAGTACGCTCCGATGGGTGGAGCTTCTTTGGCCCCGCTATCGAGCCCATCACGCTGAAGATGATGCATCATCAGTGTACAGGGAGTGACGGCACGGGTGCATGGGTCCGACATGGTCACAACGGATCCACCCATGATTCCTTCGATCTAAACGCCAACATACATTCACTCTTTGAAGATCGACCATCACTCTTTCGTCGATGGTCTCATGCTCGCAAAGTCCACAGTCGCTGCTGGGAAGAAGACCGCACTCGCCGATTTCGCACAAACCACACACCCACACGCAGACGCAGACGCAGACGCACCAGCTTCTCCCTATGACGACCCGCACTACGGATGATGACGCTGCTGCGATCGACCGCGTGCGGACCCATTGGGACGCGCGGGCGCCGCGGTACACCGACACGGCCAACAAACGTGTGACCATCCAGTGCTCCCGTCAACTCTACGCGCACATGCAGCTAGAGACGGCGCAGCATGTGCTCGAGGTCGCGGCCGGAGCTGGCGTTTGCTCGCTCGAAGCCCTCGCGATCCTCGCAAACGAAAATTCCAACGCCAACAAAAGCAAGAAAACGACCTACACCATCACCGACTTGTCGCCGGTCATGGTCGATATGGCCAAAAAAAATCTTGGCGACGCCATGACCAAAGCGAGCGACCGCGTCGACGTTGCGGTGGTCGAAGCCAACGGCCAGGACCTCGTGGGGTTTGCACCCGCCTCGGTGGATCGCTACATTGCGAGCATGTGTCTCCAACTCTGTCCAGATCCAGACGCACTGCTGCGCGAAGCGAAGCGCGTGCTCACGCCGGACGGAATTGCTGGCTTTACGATCTGGGCGAGACCCGAAAACAGCGGACTCTTTAATATCGACGCCCAAGTCGCCAAGGAAACCGGCACCGGCGACGGCAGCGACCACGCCAACTTTGCATTGGGCAACGACCTCTCCGCGCTGCGCCAACGATTCAAAAACGCTGGATTCTCCAAGATCATGGTGTGGCCGTTTCTCTGTGTCTTGGAACTTTGGAGCGGCGAAGCGTTTGGCGAATTCTATCACGACACGTTTTTCTTTGCCGTCGACGACGACGATCTGCGTGCGCAGCGTCGCGCCGCAGCGACGCGGCTCGCGACGCAGTGGCTGGCAGAGAAACAGTTTCCGCTTGGTCTTGAGACCTATATCATCCTAGCGCGACCTTAATACTAGTAACTAACTCACAAAATGAAAAAATTGCCTTTCGATTGCATCGGGTTTAATCGCTCCAGCTGGTCGTGTACGTCCTCTTCGCCTTGTCATGTACAGTGTGTTTTGTATGGTTTTCAGGTGCTGCTCTTGCCGTAGTTAGGGAGGGAAGGTGCCTCTACGCGTGCTTGCCTTCCTTCCAGCCGGGGCAGCGGTCGGTCTCGGCGACGCCTTCGAGCGCGGTCTCAATGTGCTTGCCGCAGCCCTTCCACGTCGCCTTCTTGCATGTCGCGCACTCGACCTTCATGCACATGATGAAATACTGGGAGGGGGAGAGGGGGAGGGAGGAGAGGGGACTTGGTGCTGGATGCGCAAATTGCAGAATGACTTGTTGCTTTTGCAAGGGGAAAACTTGGTGGCGTTTCGAGTCCCGATTCCCAGCTTTGATCGTTTTGAAGAGGTATTTAAAATCAGATAGGTTAGACTTAGAGAATAGCCGAGGAAATGCTTCTCTGGGACGAAGAGTATGTATTCTTATAGGCTGCCATGGATAATGCTGGACAGCTAGCATAGTTTTAGCGTGATGCTGGACGACTTTCGTCAGCGGGGTCATCTCGCCTGTTCCCGATACCCTCAAATAGAGACGGCTTCAATGTCGGGAGGGAGGACGTCAAAGCATGACCATGCGGACTCGGCAACGGACGTCAGGCACATGGGTCAAGCGTAGGTCAGGCACCCCCGAACTAGGATCGGACAGAGAAAGGGTTGGGTAGGTTATCCCAGGAGGTTATGTTTACTGGGTTACGTTATAACACTGTAGCCATGTTGAACGGCCTGCAATCTTCTCACACGTCCCAGTCATAAATTGTGGAGGTCACCAAGGCCGAGTAAAGCTGACCGGACCCGGCCGAGATTGCCATGCCACATGACGTCGACTTCTCCATGCCCAGACTCCGTAAATGGCACGAATCACGAGTAAGACGTCCGCTGCACACTACTTGAACACAAACGACTCGACCGAGATCGTTTGAACACCGTCCAGTTACCCGGGATCGCATCCTTCGACACCATGAGACCATGCACATTATAAGCAATTCAAAAGTGCTGTCAGGACGATGGCTGTCAAATCAGTGCGTCGCTACCGTCCACAACCAACAGCAAAAGAACTGCTCGATACGCTCGATTGCGGAGAGCTGCATCATTTTTTTCGAGCGACCAACACGTGCCGTAAAGTGTATTATCTAGACTGGTAGAGCGCAGAAAATATGTCAATACTACGTAAATGGTTTGACCCCCCAACACGTCCCGTAAAACGCCATTGATCTGGTGATTTCATCATGATGCTGGTGAAGCTGGTCGGAAGCCTTCAATTGACGGCCAGGTGTCTCCAATACGGGAACCGACTCCTGCCAATTAGCTCGTTGCAATGCGACGTGAGCTTTCCTGTGTCGTAAACTCCATGACGACTGTGCAAGCTCATTCGGGCAACAGCATCGAAATCGGATGGAGCTTGGACTTTGTGATGTCACGGCGCTTTGCATGTTCGCCAAAGGTGAAGTGATGATCCACGTCGACATCGTCACCTGTCAATCACCTTTGGCCATCAATGTACTCCCGTCAGACCCACTGAGGTCGTCAGAGAGGACTGAGGCGAGAATGTTTGCCAAGGCATCTATCTACCCTTGTCCGACCGCAGGTAGCCACGGATCGTGTGGTCCATGATCACCCGGTTTTGACGCGAATTTTCGCCACATAGGAATGTCCAGAAAGTGGCGAAAGTCACCCTCCATCGCGAGCTCTCCACATAACCTAGCAATATTCGCTGTCCGGGGGCGAGAGAATACCGTCGCAGAGCCATGCTGAGTCGGGAACGCTGCTTGGAGTCGACGATGGCGATCCCATCTCTGCCTTGAATCCTTCCAACAACTTCCTGCACGCAATGAAACCCATAGACGAGCCTGTTGACCATCACTCTCCTCATGATCTGATTGGCAGAATCTTCTGTTTCGTATGGTTTGGATAAGAGTGAACGCGATTAGGGGTTGACCAACTTGCTACGAGAATAATCAATCGAGCAGTGCGACAAAGCAGGTTTGAAACTTTCGTTGGTTTCGTTCCGAGGGTGAGTTATGCCATGTTGAAGCAAGCCGTCCAACAACTCCATCCGCTCCTTCATTTGTTGGCCTGAACCAACGACCTGTTGGTAGACCAATAGAAGGTTCATTCGCCAACTATCCTTGGATCCAACAAGTTCCCGCCGCACATTCTCTCCCTACGCCGAGTATGCTGTCGCTCAAGACCACCTCGCGCCTGCTCCGTAGCTCCGTGACGCGGTTCCCATTGCCCATGGCGACGTTCCAGCATCCACTCGTTGTCGCCACGTCGTTTTTCTCCACGGACACCAACGCCAACGCCAACGTCAAGCGCGACGCCAACGCCAACACCAAGGCCGACGCCGATGCCAACGCCAACGCCAAGGACGTCACCGAAGAGCCGCCTATGATCGCGCATTTTACGCAATCGTCGACGCGCCATCCGCTTGACCAGACCGCGCCGTCCGTCGCGGATCCCGTGTGGGATAACCCCATGCCGCACGCAGTGTACGACCCCGTCAAGATCGCCGGCGTGATCCAAACCCACCACGATCCCACAAGACTCCACGAGCGCGCGGCGCTTTTCGCGGTCAAACTCTTCCGCACGGGCTTTGACATTGTCTCGGGCTACCGCGGCCCCGGCGGCGCCATGACCGAGAAAGACTGGCTCCACCGCTGTCTGTTTTTGGAGACCGTCGCCGGTGTCCCCGGCATGGTCGCTGGCATGGCGCGGCACTTGCGGTCGCTGCGCTCGATGCACCGCGACTATGGGTGGATCCATACGTTGCTGGAAGAAGCCGAGAACGAGCGCATGCACTTGCTGATCTTCATGAACATGAAACAGCCGGGGCCGTTCTTTCGTCTATTGGTGCTTGGAGCCCAAGGCGTGTTTTTCAATGCGTTTTTTCTGTCGTACTTGATCTCGCCGCGCACGTGCCATCGCTTTGTCGGGTACTTGGAAGAAGAAGCGGTCAAGACCTACACCGGTCTCCTCAAGGAGATTGATGAAGGGCACTTGAAAGAGTGGAAAGACATGGTCGCACCGGCGATTGCACGCAGCTACTACAAGCTGCCGTCAGATGCCATGGTCTACGACATGATCCAGTGCATTCGCGCCGACGAAGCGAACCACCGCGATGTCAACCACACGTTTGCAAGCCTTGACCAGGCTAAGGGCGTGAATCCGTTTGTCGGCAAGCCGCATTAGTCTTTTTTTCAAGACCCGAAAGCCGTGTCAAGGCAGATTTCACAACTGCATTTAGAAATTCAAACACCCATCATTACGATCACGGTGCATTGCTTTTGTTGGAAACAGATTCTCTCATCTCTCCAGTTGCATGACGACCAAGACACCAATCAGGGACATGTAAATGGTGTTTATTGTTTTTGTTTATGGGTGGATACCATGACGGTCACGACGGCGGTAGCTTCTTCACAGAGCTGCCCGAGCACATTCGACACGTGGGCATTGTATCACCCCTCTGTTGTGGACAGCGAAGTACGGGCACATACTCACTTCTAGATCTCACGCTTCTCTCTCTTTTGTTTCTTCTCTTCGGCTCTCCTCTCCTTTGCCTCGAACTCTCTCTTCTCTCTAGATACGACAGACGTACGAGCTCGACTGCGTGACGTACCGGATCCATCGTTTGTACTTGTAGTTCGGGTGGCGCGCGTGCTCGGGGATACGCAAGTACCGCACTTGCAAGCCCGACGTACTGTGCATGGGAATCTCAAAATTCATACTCACGGGGCCAATCTCACGCCGCACGTGGGCGCTCGGGGCACTCAGAGTGATCTTGGCCCGCAAGGTCAATTCCGTGCCACCAGTGAACCGCTTGATCGCCCAGCGCACTTGAGGCGGATTTTCGCTTTCGCGGAACTCCGCCAACTGCCCAGCGGCATTCTTGCCAATATCGCACGAGACCGCCACGGTATTCTGCGGCACAGGAAAGCGGATGATAACGTTCGCACCGTAATTGTTCTCGGGCATTTCGGCGCGGACCTTGAGCAACATTTCGATTTTGGTTGGCGACTGCTCTTCGACAAACGGAAAAATCCGGAACGGCGCGCGAAAGTCGCCGGTAATGCGGTAGTTAATAACCGTAAACTCGCCGTCCGGCGGCTGGAAAATGAGCACGCGGTCGCGCTCGAATTCATCGAGCTGGACGCAGTCGTGAAAGTTGCAGTCGTCCAACACCAGTTGGCCATAGGCGCGCTGGCCGGTATTGCCGATAACCAGGTCTTCATTGAGTGCAAGACGCAGTTCGGGATTGCCCGACAAGTAGCTCTTGAGTTGAATGCGGCCTTCGATCGAAGCATTGAGCATTTGCCCGCCGCTCGAAAACACCACGTTGAGGCGCTCGAGGATATCACAGAACAGCTCGTTTTCGTCGTTCTTTTTCGAGCCTTGCGCCGCTGTCGAGACCGGTTTCTTGACGGCGCTCGCGGCTTTGATGTTGGAGTTGCGGCTGAGGTACTTGGAGCCGGTCGCAGGTTTGCTGGAAGCCGCATCGCCCACGAGGATCGCTTCGTTGTGGACATGCACTTTTAATCCTTCGGTGCTCGTGTCCTGGGCAATGCCATAGTCCAAGGTCTCGTCCAGTAGCTCATAGCACAAGATGAAGTTCTTGCGGAGCGTCTCTTCCGAGAGCGTTCCGCAATAGTCCTTGAACACGCGGCACAAACGCGTGAGCAATTCGAGAATGTAGCTCGGGCTCACGTTGAGGCGCGTGGTCGCGACAAAATAAAGCGCGTTTTTCTTAATGTAGAGGTAGTTCACGGCGTCGACATTGAACGCCGGCGGCGCATCGCCGTTCTCCCAGAATTTCACTTTGCGGAAGAAAATCTCGGCGGATTTCGGATCGACGTCGCCGCGAAAGTCCTGGAAAATGATCGTGTCGCCGCGGTTCGAAAGAATGTAGAACTGCGAAATGCTGGACATCTGCATGGTGGCGGATGTGGAGATTGCAGAGGCGATAGAGCAGTGGTGGGAGGAGGGAAGGGGAGATTGTCTCGCTGAGGAGGGGGGCAGCGAAAGAGAGGTGTCCGCTTGGGTGCCACGTGCTTGGCACTCGGATCTCTCTTGTCCCTTGTTGTTTGTTGTTGTCGCGATGAAGAGAGGAGGGGGTGAATAGAGATGGGGTACGTATGCGTTGTTGAAGGTTCTTTTTTCATGTTACTAGCGACTTTAGAGAGGAATTAAGAATCAAAAACCCTGATATTCATTTGATTGGATAATACACCTCCACATTAATAAAATATAGACCAATCATATGAATTATACGTGTTGGCACTCGATTTGATGGAGAACTTCAACTCATGACATGGAGCTGCTGCCGAGATCTTGATATTCCATGCACACCCTTCGATTGAGAGCACCAATCCGATGGTATGAGCATGGATTATCGATAAGTAATCTACGTAGTACGTTTGTTGAGCCATCCTTCCCATGTATCCACTAACTATTCCATCTCTTCGTTGTCGTAGCTACTTGTGGCCACCTCGGTGGCCACAGGTTCATTCAGCAACTGCTCTTACGGACAAAAACCACAACCACGGCAGTGTGCTCTTTAAAAGCCATGCCTCTCGCATTAAACCTCACATCCATATCGGTCACAGAAATGCACGAAACGATGTGGAGAGCTGAGCACCCACTCAGAGGGAAGAGCTGGCAAGAAACACTCGAGCGAGAGAGGACAGTCATTGCGACTGCTTGAGAACCCGTAGGTGGCGAGTCCGAGTGTAGAACCTACCCAGAATTGCCGCTTGCATCTCCTCCACCGTCTATGAACGCACACACAACGCTGCTGCTCATAAGCCAATCGGACTCTTCCATGGTGAGATCGTTCTTCTTCACGTACTAGTGGGAGTAGCCGAGCGAGAAGAAAGCATTCGTCAGCCGACTTCAACACCTTCGTGCTGGTGAGGCGTCCTGTGACCATATTCCTACAGGTAGGACACCCCAGTATCATAACCCGACTTCAGGTCAAACGTAGAAAGAGAATGCGGTTCTCGTTGCGTTTGACTATTCTGTATTGCAATCTGTCTTTCTCGTTTCCACTGCGGCAGCATCTTTATTGCGCGGACTCGGCGGCCTGCGCCGTCGCGAGTTCGCTCGCGGTCTGCGTCAAGTCCCGCAAAATATCGCACAGACGCTTGTGGTTGTGCACGCGGGTGGGGTAGCGGTCCTCCGTGAGCTTGAGCTGCTTCTTGTTGGCGTTATAACGCGGACCCGCGAGCTGCTTGACGCACTCGAGGCCTTCGCGCGTCAAGCCCTTAAAGCACGATAACGGGACCTCCATCACGACCTTGGTATCAAACGTATTCTTGTCATCGATAAAGAGACGCTCGTCAAAGTCTTCCAATGGGGCGTTCAGCGTGAGCTCAATGGCTGTGCCGTCAAACAGAGGATGGATCTGCTGCTGCCACGATGCTGCAATGCCACAAACATCAATACAAGCTGCGCTGTAGAATAGTACTATGATACGTCCACACTACGTACAGTCAATGAGCATGGTGAAGTCGGCAAACACTTCGAGCTTCTCGACTTCATGCTTCATGCTGTCGTCAAAGTCGGCCGGGAAGTCATCGCTCCAGTACGCAGGCGCCTCAAACACTTCGAGCTCGGGTGTCGTTTCCTTGGCTTTGGCTGACGGGGCGAACGAGAACTTGGTGCGCGGGTTGCGCGTCCCCGACGGCGCGCGGTCCTTGTACGCTCGCGTGTCCTTGCTCTTGTCGTCGCCGTGATGCTTCTTGTCCTTGAGTGCAAATGCGAACTTGCGCTCGCCACGCGGCTCGTTGCTGTCCTGCGACTGGCCGCCAAAGCGCAAGTTCTTGCCTCCTTTGTTGGCTGGCGGGCCACGCGACTGGCGCGGCTGACGCTGCTGCTGCTGGGGCTTCTTTTCGCCAGCGTCCGACGCATCGTTGGCGAAAGCACGCGTTTCGAGCGTCACAACGCCGACAGCGCTGCGCGTACGCGTCACAGCGGTCGCCGCCTTGACAGCGCGGGTCAGCATCATGCTCATTTTCACACAAGGGGATCTGCTCGGTCAATTCCTGTGGACTGGAAAACAGGACACTTGGGCCAGACACTAAAACCTATTTCATTTAGGTTTGAAAAAGAAAAGAATAAAACCTAATCACCCGTCTGCAGGATCACTATCGAAACTTGCATTGTTGGTGAATGGCACGAAGGTAGGCCGTGCTTGTGCATTTGACCCCCACGCACGCGCGGCGCTACGACGATGCGGAAAGGGAGGTATGCTCGATTGTATTGTGTCTCTCTGTGAGGCATCGTCTGTCGAGTGGCCTCATCCTTCTGTCTCCTCCTGTGCGAGAATGAATGGATCTGCAAGTGAACGTGCCGTGCGAGTAAGAGAGTTGGGAAGCGACCCACGTGAGTGGACTATCGCTATGAGAGGCAACAGGGGGAGGATGAAACTCTGGGTATTTTGCCACCATAATCATACTAGCGTTTACGCGGCGGTAGGGTATACTCCCTCATCGTTCGCGTGGACACCGGGATCGCGGGATCCATGATCATCCACAAGGAAGGTGAAGGTATTTCGACCTCTCCAGATGTCCCCCCACGCGTGATTTTCGCGTGTCAGCTTTGTGCTGCTCCCACCCCTGCGTGTCTTGCGCCACGCACTCTGCTCGCATGCGGCACTGGTCCATTTGCGATCCCCGATGAGAACTTAGCCCGTCGCCATTGAGGCTCGTAGCGACTCGGGAACCAATCCTCATCCATATCCAATCACACTGTCTGCATATTTAACCGTATATGACGTCCTGATCCGTATTTAAATTAAAAAACCCTTCTATACGGATATCGACTTGGCAAGGCGTAGCATTTAAGAAGCACGGATTGGAGAAGGAAAAAGCCGAAGGACGATGGCACCGCAGAGCTCGACGTGTCCGCTGCTGGTGGAAAGCCAAGCGCTCATTGATGCGCTGGGCTATGTGGACACCGAGTACAATGACACCAAAACACAGCAGGTCGTTCAGCATCTAATCCGCGCCGAAATGACCAAGTTTACGCCGTCGCCAACGTACCTCGAGTTCTTGCCCGACTACACGCCGACGTTCGCAGACCACCCGCGCCTCCAAAGCGAGTACCGCCGCGTCAAGGCAAACGTGCCACTCCACGCCATCGATCTGAATCGGTACCAAGTGCGCGAGCCCACAGGCAAGCACGCCGAAGACCCAGCCGCGTGGGCAACCGCCGTGCGCAAGCTTGAAACCCATGTCGAAATCGAGAGCGACCGCGTAATGAACCTCGAGCTGCAGCAAGTGTATGCCGCCAAGATGTGGAAAGGACGTGCTGCAGTGCTTGAAGGCGTGAACGCGCAGTACGAGAATGCGCTGGGCAGTGTGAAGGAAGCGTCCGAAGCCGTCAACGTCAAACGCAAACAGGACCAGACGCTGAACGCCCCCAAGCTCCACATGTACGCACACAAATTCGACCAGCTCCTCCAGAAAAACGAGTCCATCAAGGTGAGTGCCGTTTGTCTTCTTTGTGGATGGAACTGTATTACTGATGTTGTTGGATATTCCGAAACAGCGTGCGTGCGACGAGCGAGAACGCCATGCCGCGGCCAAGAAAGCAAAGCTCGCGCCCAAGCCCACGGAGGTGGACGACCCGACGAGCTGAGCTAGCGACGCCAGTCAACCAACAGATTATTAAGAACACGATACACTGAGCGGTTTGCATGCAGTTGGACTTTGAATTTCATGGATACACAGGGCACGTCTGTCAACGTCCCTGCCCTACACAACGGCTTACAACAGCTTGGCGGCGTTGACCGTGGCCGGCGCGGTCGCATTGCCAGCCGCTGGTGTGGTCGCATTCGTGTTGGTCGTCGGCGTGGTCGCGGTCGCGTTTTTCGTGGTGACGCCCACCGTCGCGCCACCCGCTGACGAGCCCGCCGACGAGCCGACCACCGTACGTGCAAAACACGGAATAATGCCATTCCCCTTGAGCGCGGTCAAGCCCTTGGCGTAATCCGTGTTGTAATCATCCCACTTGGAATCGGCATACAATCCAAACCCGAACGGCGCCTTGGGCGAGTACACGTCGTTAAAGTCGTAGATACTGTCGGGGTTCAGCGACCACGAGAAGCCGCCAATCATCCCGACGGTGTCGGCGTACTGAATCAGGTAGTCGATCGTCCGCGTGCTGGTCTTGCCCGCCAGTTTCTCCTTGAGACCGTAGATCCCACCAAATTCGCCGTAAAACACTGGCGCCGTCGCGGTCTTCAAGACCTCGCCAAACGCATTGTCGAGCACTTGCTTGACCGAGGCCTCGAGCGTCGTAGTGCCGGCCGGGGTGTTGGGGTATTCGGTCACGGACACGCTCCCGCCGTCGCTCGACTGCTTTTCGAAAAAGTACGCCGAGGGGTATACACTCGGCGAGTAAAAGTGCGGCGCGTACACGACTTTGTTCGCCACCGCGAGCTTGATCGGGTTCTTCGTGGCGTTCTGGAGACTCGCCCCGAACCAGTCACTGTACGTGGCGTTGGCACCATTGAATGTCCCCACAATGTTCTCAGCACCGAGGCCTTCGACGACCATGAGCCAGTTAGGACACACTTCGAGAATCGCCTCTGAGATCCGCTCGACCGCGCGTGGCCAGTTCTTGGCAGGCGGACAATAGGCGTCCGTGTCCTTGGCGGGCCAGCACCCATCCACGGGTTCGTTCTTGATGTCGATACCAATGATATTGTAGTGCTGCTCGTTACATAGCGACGTCGCGAGCTTCTTGAACATGCCGATGACCGCGGTCTCGGGGTACTCGGTCGTGTACCAGAGCTTCTCGGACGTTGAGGCGTTATACGCCGGATCGATCTTGTGGAGATCCAGAAGCACGGCAATTTGCTGGCGTGCCAGGCCTTGGACAATCTTCTTGATCATATCGGTATAGGTGGATACCCCAAAGAGATCGGTTTGCGCGCGGCTCACAAAGCTGGTCGTGTCCGGCTTGGAATCGTCGATAATCATCTTGGCATTCAGTGGGAGGCGGACGGCATTGATGTTCATGGCAGCCAGCTTCTTGGCGATCGTTTCCTAAATTTCACAAAAAAACATCAGAACAAGATTCTTTTGGATAGTAGTGCAACATGCAACGAACAAGTTTGCCTTGGCCAGCCGCGAGTCCGTGCGGCACGCCTTCGATGTTCTCCATGCCACTCCAGTTGATGCCGGTGAAATGAACTTCGTGCTTTTCCGTGCCGGCCGTCGCGAACAGTTTGGTTCCCGACGTCACGTAGTTTGGTACGCGACACACTACAAGCAACGCATCAGATTTACGCGATCATGAAACAGAAAATACGCCACAAAAGAAAAAGCGTACCTTTTAGTGTCGGCGTGACCGCAATAACTGGTGAGTTGAAATCTTCCGACACTTTTTGCTGTTCCTGGGCGGCGTTGTACGTCTGAATGCCAAACCACGAGATTGCCCCACTCGCGCCGAGCACCATGAGCAGCAACAGCAGCGCGCCAGGCCAGACGCGCTTGCGGCCCGAGTACGCCTTGGCCTTGCTAAGTGCCGCGTCGTTTTCATCTTCCAGTAGCCCGACCGTGATGTCGGGATGGCTCGTGGCGCCGGCGGCTAGCGCGCCCATGGTGAGCGTCGAGCGCATGTGCAGCGCATCTTGCGTGCCGCTCGCCGTGTTGTCCAGGTAATTGCCGTACAACTCGGCTTCGGTCGTGTCTTTCCAGATATTGCCGGGCGTCGACACATTCGACTCGGTGCGCTGCATGTTGCTGGGCGATTGGCCGTGGTACATAATCCCTCACGTGGGCGGACCTGGATTGAGCAGTGAAGGTATAGTACGTGGATGGGAGGAAGGCCGTCCAGTTGTGGGCAGGCAGAGAACGCGAATAATGTCGCGGACGCTGGTCAACGCGGAAATTTCGCCTGTGTGGCGAAATGCCCGTCGGGACGACCACATGGACAGGAAAGTGGGTCCCAAGTTATAAATTGATAATATGCATGTATGATTTATCATGCATTTATAGAGGTTTAGAGGCTGAACATGTTGCGATCTTTGACCAAAGAGAAGAGCTTGCATTGAATTTGACAGTTCTGGCGAAGACAGGGATTGAATTCTGCTGCATGGCGTGCCTGTGGCAGATTTTTATTTTGCAATTTGCGAGTCAAGCCATGCCTATATATGCAATTATTGACTTCATTTCGCCCACGAAAGTGATTTTCCAAGATCTTGAGCCAGAACACCAACCCTAACCTCCGCCACCTCAGCTTCGTCGCACCAACAATTGGACGCTGACTCTCCCTCTCAAAGCAAAAAACGGTTTTATCCGAACGCTCACACTAAGTTCGCACTCCCTAACGGCTCGTTTCTGTCCTCATATCTTTAATGTTCCTTCTGCTAAGTGCGATCTTTTCTTCACGATTACACACAACAATCTCTACGATTGACACTGTGAGATCCGTGCATTCCCTCCCACGGTACCCTTCTCCGCTGCCGCCGGTTCTCCGCAACTCTCCTCCTCCTTCTTCGCGTGCCACGCACTTGCGATCCTTCACCACATCACGATGAGCGACTCCTTACCACCGCCGCTGCTGCCCGTCAGCGGCGCGTCCACTGGCGGACCAGAGTCCGCCCCTGTTAGCCCCAGTCACCCGTCGCAGGTCATCCGCCGCCGGCGCGCCGAGAGCATTGATCAGGACGCGACTGATGCGTTCCCTGTCCGCTTTTCGTGGACACAGCCCTGCGAATCGGTTGGTATTACTGGTTCCTTCAACAAGTGCGTCTTCTCCGTCTACACCGAGAAAGTTTGAAATTTCCTGGTTGTCTCACGAACGTTTGTTGTGTCTGTATTTTATCTAAAGCTGGGGCTCGCAAATCCTGCTCAAGAAACATACCGAGAAACACGAGAATGCCGTGGGTGTAGTAAACGTTGGCGAAGTCGACGACGACGAGGAGGTCTCGGATGGCTTTTCGATCAAGCTGTATCTACCTGTGGGGACCCACTACTTTCGCTTTTGCGTGGACGGCAACTGGGTCTACGATCCCGAGATTGTGTTTGCCGGGGACGAGTACGGTAACCTCAACAATTTCATGCGGGTGTTTCCCCACGTCGACGCAGCGACCGGTGCCAAATGTATCCAGACGCCAATCCCTACCATGATCCGTGATAGTCCCAATGGTCTTCCGCTTATGAATCCGCTTGCGAGCGAAGAGATCAGTCGGCTACGGGCCCAGCACTCGATGCGCCGTTCATCGCCTTCAGCGTCTGCTGAAAAAGTCAGGACTGCGAGCCACGACCATGCATCGCTGTCGGATCCACCACCGCTGCTCACGCATCTTCGCGCGCCGCAAGAAACCCAGGACGCCGAGTACGGACTGAATGTCGACGACCAGCACCCCGTGCCGCCACCTCACACCCACGCCCACGCTCTTCCCCATAACAGTCGCAGTCGCCCCAAGACCTTCGTGCGCTCCCACAGCGACGACTCGCTCGGCCATGGCGCTGAGGTCGGGACCCCCAAGTACGTCAACCACGTGCACGACAATGCCTCGGCCTCGGTCCTCCTCGCTGCCACGACCCAGAACTTTGGCGGCGACCTCGTGACCAAAGAACACCAGCAACGTGCGCAGAAAGGCGGCCACCGGTCGTCGCTTGTGAGTACCAGCACTTCGAAAAAAAGCGGCAAGCTCATGATCTTTTTAGTCGGGCTTCCCGGCCGTGGCAAGACGTTCATTGCCCACACGCTTGCGCGTCACTTGACGTGGATGGGCCACCAGTCACAAATTTTCAACACTGGCGAGTATCGGCGTCGGTTGGTAGGCGCCACCGTGAGCCACGACTTTTGGGATCCGCTGAACGCCGCGTCGGCCGAAATCCGCACCGACATTGCGCGCCAGTGCCTCGACGATTCGATTGCGGCGTTGGAGCGGGACGACTGCGACTGTGCGATCTTTGACGCGACCAACGCCACACGAAAGCGCCGCACTTTCTTGGTCGAAGAGCTCCAAAAACGCTACAAATGCGAAGTCATGTTTATCGAGTCGGTCTACAATCAAGCCGAAATGATCTCGGCGTCGGTCAATGAAATGAAACTGCACTCGGCCGACTATGCTGGGCGAACCCTCGAAGAGACCGAGGCCGACTACACGCGACGGATCCAACACTACTTTGCAGTCTACGAACCCATGGACGCTTCTTTTGAAATGCGCGCGTTCATCAAAGTCACGGACATTGGGCGACAGCTCTTTTGCAACCAAGTGTATGGGTACTTGCAGTCGCGCATTATGTTTCTCTTGGCGAATTTGAACCTCAAGCCGCGGCCGATTTGGCTCAGTCGCCACGGCGAGAGCATGTACAATACCCAAAAACGCATTGGCGGCGACGCGCCACTGAGTCCGCTGGGCGTGCAGTACGCCATGCAGCTCGATCGCTTTGTCGACACATACTACCCGGCCCTCGACACGGACCTCGCGGTGTGGACCTCGACCATGCTGCGGACCGGCATGACCGTCGAACGCATTGCTGCGCGCGGGCGCTCGATCGTCAAGTGGAAACAGCTCGATGAAATCGACGCCGGCGTTTGCGACGGCATGACTTACGAACAAGTCGCGAACGATTTGCCGGACGAATACATTGCCCGCAAAAACAATAAACTACACTATCGATACCCGCGCGGTGAGTCGTACCAAGACGTGATCCATCGCCTGGAGCCTGTGCTCACCGAGCTCATGCGCATTGACAAACCGGTGCTCATTGTCGCCCACCAAGCGATTTTGCGCGTGCTCTATGCGTACTTGACCAACAAGGCTCCGGCCGAGTGCCCGACACTGAACATTCCGCTCCACGTGGTGATCCAAGTCACACCGAAAGCGTACCGCTGCGAAGAAGTGTGGCATCGCCCCATGTAGGTAGTCTCTCGCAGTCAAGGGAGCGCTCGTTCCACAGTCACCATGCTCTCTATCACACATATTACTGCTCGTCTCTCTGTTCTATTCCTTGCGTGGGAGCTGGAGGAAGTAGACTTGGAGGACGTTCGCTTTGGCACCGTAGGTCTCTTCGTCCAATGTCCACTGGAGTTGCGTCTCGGCCGCGACAAACGCAAGAAACTTGTCAATACCATCGGCGTTGCGGCGCTCAACTCCCATCATCACCAGTGCCAGTGGGTTCTTGAGACACAGAAGCTCCATGGTCTGCGCGAGCGCTTTCCACGACTCGCCGTAGAGCGGCTCGTAGATGCAGTCGCACGATAGAATCACGTCGTACGCTTCGCCACCATGGGTGTTTAGGTAAGCAGTCGTTTCTTCGATGCCCCAGCTCAGCGGTCGCGCAGAGATTGATACTCCGTCTGTGTGCGCACAGCCATCACCGAGGCGGAGAACAGTGGCATTGTCCGCGAGGTTGCGGTGCATCAGCTCGAGCAGCTCATCCTGTTCCGTGATCACAACGTGGTTGGCGCCGGCGACACGCGCTGCCATACCCGGCACACCACTATACGAATATTAGTAAGTGAGATAGCGGATCGAGGTCGCATGGGTATCACGAACATGCCGGCGCCGAGTTCTATGACGCGGAGTGTATTGTCGGCTTGGTCGAGTGTCGCGCGGTACTTGGAGAGAAACCGCCGCGTCAAGTGGATTGCGGCATCCCATAGTAATGTACCTGCCCACGCAGCACCCGAGAACAGCGGCGCCAGCTCGTCTTCTTTCTGCGATGCAGCACAAATGCATCAGCAAGTTTACTAGGGAGTCTTCTCTTATAGACGCACCAGTAGCAGAGAGAGCGAGAGCTCCTGGCCGTAGACCGTGACGCGGATCGACTCTTCGACTGTGTCGACATTGTTCTCTGCAAACACAGCGAGCGCGGCGTCCGCCGTCGCAAAGTCTGCGCACCTCGTCATGATCAAGGGTAGCGATTGATTGCTTCGCATCCGCCAATCCAATCGAAAAACAAATTGTCAGTATATTACAGTTTCAAAAGAGTGACATTGACACTCAGTTCAAAAGTATTGACCGGTTCATACTGTATCACCAGTATGCACAGCTCCTCATGCTCTGTCGACGGATGCCCCGCATCATCACGATATGCGGGCGCTGACTCAGCGGTCGCGCCCCCACACGTGCATTTCCAAACTCACCACGCGATCACCTCTTGCCATGGCTCCCAGTTCTCCCATGGATTCGCAGTGGCGGCTGCTGGCGGTCTGCACGCTGGTGCTCTACGTCAAGTTCCTCGTCACGACCATGATCCAAGGCCGCCGCGGCTTCCAGGCCGGCACGCGACTCCCCGAAGACGCCTTGCTGCCCATGGCCAAGGACCTACTGCCAAGCGACATCAGCGACGCGAATAATGACGAGCAGCGCCAGGCGATCGAAGGCGACGTGCGCTGGAAGCGCATTGTGCAAAATGATCTAGAGTCGCTACCGCTGGCGGTTGCGGTGTTTACGATTGCAATGCTCGCGGGTAGTGATGTCCGTGTCAACCGCATTGCGTTGGTCGTCTACACGGTCGCGCGTATATGTCATACGGTATTCTTTGCGTATAAAAAGTCGCTGCTGCGGATGGTCACGTGGATCATGAGCGTTGTCTGCATTCTTACGGCCGGTGTCAACGGCGCATCCACGGTCATCGACCACGAATGATTTTTCGTTTACGGTGTAGGCGCAACAAAAAGGCTAACCCGTGTTTTCGTACAGCTCCTCTTAAGTTTTTTTATAGTTGCATCCAACCAAAAAAAATGATAAACGTGTTTTCGTGGTGACTCCTCTTGGTGCTTGTTCACTTAATCTCCTGGGGCTCCTGCTCCTGATCGTGGGGCTGCATCGCCTTTGCTTTGTTCCGGCGAATAAAGGGGTTCACATCGTGGTCGTGACGGAGCTCGGCAAACGTGTGGTTCACATCACGGTGGTTCGCTTCGTCGGCGCGAATGCATAGCACCATGTCCTCCATGGTCGCCGTGTCAGGGAGCTTGTA
The DNA here is from genome assembly GCA_023334535.1 of Pythium vanterpoolii. NCBI lineage: Eukaryota > Oomycota > Peronosporomycetes > Pythiales > Pythiaceae > Pythium > Pythium vanterpoolii. The sequence goes on from JAADVD010000090.1 coordinate 66,090, forward strand.
ATACTTGCGTGCAATCGCTGGTGCCACCTGGGTCTGCCATGCCGACAGCAATCTATTGTGTTGGATGTCGTGGAGCAGGCCGGTGTAGGTCTTGACGGCTTCTTCTTCCAAGTACCCGACAAAGCGATGGCACGTACGCGGCGAAAGCAGGTACGAGACAAAGAACAAGTTGAAAAACACACCTTGGGCCGCCAACACCATGGTCCGCATGAGCGGCCCGGGGTGTTTGAGACTCATAAAGATGAGCAAATGCATGCGCTCGTTCTCGGCTTCTTCGAGCAATGTATGAATCCACCCATAGTCGCGGCGCATACGCCGTAGCGAATGCAAGTGGCGGGTCATCCCGCCGACCATGCCGGGGACGCCGGCGACAGTTTCCAAAAAGAGACAGCGGTTCAGCCATGCTTGCTCGGTCATGCCACCGCCCGGGCCACGGTACCGCGAGACAAAATCAAATCCACGCCGCAGTAGATAGACTGCGCCTTTGGCAGTGTGGTCGGGGACATCGCGAGGGGTATGGTGGGGCTGGGGAAGTTCCTGGATCACACGGAGGTCGTACACGGTGTGTGGCATGGGGTTGTCCCAAGTAGAGGCATCGCATTGCGGATCCGCAAAATGCGGCAGTGTCGAGAGGTCGTCCACTGTTTTTTCGTTTTCTTTTTCTGTCTTCGTCTCTTGCTGGATGAGGTCTCGTTTACTGGATGTGTCCGGCTTGTCTGGCGTAGCAGCCAGCGATGCGAGACCGCGAATCGCTGGTTGGCCGCTACCCCATGGACGTATCGACGTCAGCAAAGGTGAAGAGAGGGAGATGCGGAGGGGCATCATCATGGCTCGACCGCGGTGATGATGCTTGACTGGACGAATCCAGTGGATCTAGTAGGGTAGGATTGAGCCTAACGGTGCGATGATGCAATCAGAAGGTGTGGAGAAACGCCCCCTCCCATCGACTAGTGTCGCTTGTCCCATTCGGACGAAGCCAGGCAAGTCAGGCACTGTCCGCACACTCCCGCAATGCCACTTGGCTCTCGAATCGGATTGGCGCATAAGGCGACGTATCTCTATTTTAACCAATCGTCATGTCGTATGCAATTAATGGACCGGCTATGTGCAATCGGCTGGCAAGTGGTCAGGCGTCGCGATCTTTGGTGGGTGCAAAGGGTGTCTGACCTCACACAACTACCAGTCACGTAATCAGCGAAGAAAACAAGTGACGACGGACGTCCGCTATGAAACCGCCCGAGCGTCTCCACTCCACTCCTCTAGGTCATTCTTCCATTTGACTCCTCCCCCACCAACACACACACGCGCCCCACCCACTCTACCCGTACCATGTTTGGCCCAGTCACAAGCGACGTCAAAATGCTCGCGCTCTGCTCGTCCGTGCTCTACGTCAAGTTCCTCACCACGACCATGATCCAAGGCCGCAAAGGCTTCCACGCCGGCTCGCGGCTCCACGAAGACACCGGTCTCTTCTGTGCCGCCGGCATGCCCAAGCAAGAAAGCTACGGCGCGATGCAGGCTGTGCCAATGCACCTCAAAGCAGCGTTCGAGAGCGAGCTCCGCTGGAAACGCATTGTCCAAAATGACATTGAATCGATGCCCATGTCGCTAGTGGTCTTTATGACATCGATGGCGGCCGGTGGCGACGCGCGGATTAACAGTTGGCTCTTGGCGATGTATACGTTTGCCCGCTTCGCCCATACGTATACCTACGCGCACCAGCTCCAGCCGCACCGCATGTTTGCGTGGATGGGCGGCATCTTTTGCGTGCTCGCGGCTGCGTTGAACGGTGCTGTCGCCGCGCTCCAGTCGTGATTCATTCAAACTCGAGACCATTCTAAACAATGAATTCTAGTATGTTTATCAACGCATAAAATTGGTCTCTTGAGTTGATACTTTGGATTAACATTTACGATGAGGGAATTTCCAACCCCAATAGCTACACTCTATAGTAGTACTTCACTTCAACGTACGGCCGCGGGTTTTGGGGCCGCCAGTGTAAAGAGCGGCGCAACCAACAAACTCTCGAACCGCACCACCACAAACAAACTCTCGACAAGCCAGTACCGTAAATTGGCCTCGGATGTGTCTTGTATACAGCAATTGTACCGAAACGACGTGCCGTCACCTCTCTGAGTCGGCACTGCTGCTGCTGTCTGACCTTGTAGTTGGGCTGGAGGTGCGGCGGCGCCAAAGCCGAGCACATTGAGCGAGTGGCTCCAGCCGTGGGGATCCCGCACGCACGCACGCACCGACGGCACGTGGAGATCGCGGGCGATGATCAAGACCTCGTCGGCCATTTCTATTCGGCACCAGAGATCGACCGAGTGGTGAATCGCGGCAGTGTGGGGATTTAAGATGGTCTTGAACACGACCACGGCGTCGTCGTTAATGTGCTGTAATTTGACAATCTATACACAGCGTTTACAACGTCAATAGACACATTTGGTCTCGATTCATAGTTGAGACTACTCGCACCTTTATGAGAAGCGATGGATGGAAAAAGCGATGGAGGCCACTCACATCTCGGATCTCTTTCCACGCACGACTGGCAGTCTCGTGTGGTGTGACGCGGGGAAACTGCTTGACGATTTCAAACCGCATGGCCGCGGTGTCGTCCGCCCCGCCGCCCATTTCGAGCACGCGCCTTCCGGTCCACCCCAAGAGCTGCACTTTGGTACGGTCGTCGAGCTTACGTGACTCTTTGATCACGGTATCGGTGACGCGTGCCATGGTCTCCGAGAAGAGCTCGGTAAAGGCCGCGTCGGTGATTGGCTCAAAGGCGTTCTGGGCAGCAATACATTCTTCCTGAAGTACATACACAGCCATCGTGAGACTCGGTCGCATGAGGCAGCGACGATAGTACAGTAGGCGCCGTACGTACCTCTAGGAAAAGATTGATCTCGTCCGCCGTGGGGATCTGAATTTCATCGGTGTCGTCGATCTGATCCTGCAGCTCCACGTTCTCCTTCTCCAGCGATAGCTGCTCCATACTGAGCCGAAGATATGACGCCCGCTTCTCGAGACTCATGGCTTCGCGCCGGACCCGGTCCATTTGTTCCTAGGGAATTGACATCCATCGATATGTGAGGCGCCGGGTCCCCATGTGAGATGGGAAAAAGACGTTGGATTTGCTACCTTTTTCCGCTGCACAAACCGTCGCTGGACATCGCGGTGCTTAGCCTTGCGCTCTTCTTCGCTCAGGATCTCCTGGAGGTCCATGTCCACCGAACTATGGGGTGGTGGGATCCCGGCGTGGGTAAAATAAGTTGGCGGCGCGGCGTGGTACCCACCCGGCGGCGCGTAATACGCGGTGGGTGTTGGCACCCAGTAAGCGACCGGAACGACCGCGACGTTGGAGGGCATCGCATACGCAACCGTGGCAGTCGCAGTCGAGACGTGCGGCGACAGCGTGGGGCCAACGAGCATGGGCATGCTTGGACGCGCAGCCGGGGTGTGGGCCGCCGGTATCGGTGGATTTGTCGATGCGTGATGCCTCGCCGAGCCGTCGACCATGAGTAGCGTCTCGATGATCTCTTGGTCGGTCTCAGTCCAGGGGTCCACGGCCGATGGCGGACGCGACGGCGACGCCATGGCGAAAGCAGACACTACAGACGAAGACACCGCGATCAATACTTGAGGCGCGGACGTGTGACTGACCCCGCCAGACGATTGATGGGTGGCTAGCTAGATTGATAAATCGATCGACCGATTGCTGACTAGATCGATGTGCGAGCGAGACGTCTGCTGGTGCCGCGCAGCAAGCGAGATTGCAAGTGGATGGTGAAATCCAGTGCACGCAAGCAGAGTGAGCGTGCGCGATTACAACTCGCAGGCAGCGGGTCTCAGGTAATTTAAGTCTCGCACGACACTTGACCGTCACTCCTAGAGTTCTCATGACGGCAAGACGGCTCGGCTCGGCCCTTGCCCGATCGCGCCACTGCTGCACCAGCATCGGCCTCGGCACTAATAACAAACGTAGCACCGCACCCCAGAGAGCGAGAGTGCACAATGCCTCGTTTCTGTATTTCTGTGTAGCAACTACCGTCCCGCAACTGCCCCTTCAGTTGATGGACACTGTCGGACAGTGTATGTTATAGACACTCGCACGTCAACACTGTCCCTTCCTCACTTCCTCACTCTTTCTCACTCTCTGAGTTTCGATAGCGTGAACGGAGAAACACTCGCAGCGATTTCCGAGTGGCTCCATATGTACAGACAGAGAAGAGATCTCGTCGCTGATCGTTCTATTATTGTTTATGATTATAGCGGCTCTATTATACTATCGTGAGATCTTCGTGTTGTGGGTCTCACCAGCTGGTTTTCGTGCGACTTGCTAGAATCCATTTAGAGGGCGGTGCCGCTGTTCGCCGAAACCGCATGGCATGGCAACATTCCAAAAATACACGGTCGCTTGATGCATGGGCGCGCCGTCCGTTCTAGTAAAACGTTAGGATAGGGAATGAGCCACTGGATTTACGGTTATCTGGATAGGGTGTTTGCGTCCAGCGACCCAATGCTGTGCCATCATAATGTGAGAATCCAGAGGCGGGAAGTTCCATCGTCGTGAGCGGTGACTCAGTGTGCTGACTTCTTATCATACAGTTCCGTCAATTTGTTTCGAGCAGATAGACTGTTTCTTATTGTTTTTATCGGTTTCCTGGTGCATTTGTTATGACACGGAAGTGAATGCGTTTTAATCTGTTTTGAACACCTCAGCAACAAATGGAGCATAGCCCGGGCAGATTTGATAGCATGTCCTTGTGGACTATGCCGCCCACACCAGACGCCATGGCATTTGTTCACGGCATGGTCCCGTTTATCATTATCCAGCATCTCTCTCTCCTCACCTTCACGCGACCATGGAAATCTCCGGCTTGCGCTAGAATGTTTGGTGGATTTCTTGGGGCGGGTCTGGTTCCTATCATCCAGGACATCCTGGCGTCTGCGTGAATTGGTGGGGGGATTGCATGCTGCCCATTGTTTGTACGGTGCACCAACCCAGAGATGCCTGTCAGTGAAGAGGAGATACATGTAGTGTCTGTACTGTATCCGAGTGACAGGCACTCGTCGCGGCATACCGCTACTGTCTATACTTTGCGGTGGCTCCCCAATCCTCGCTGCAGCTGGGAGGTTCCGAACTGAAGTGACCACCCGTGTACCTTGAAAGAGCCGGTACACCAGCATACTCATCGTTTAAAACCTACGCAGATGGTCCGAAGCAGTGGAGACACCTTGAACTTGCCGTGGTCTTGCACCGCTGGTGGCGCGTGTGCGACAAGCTTCACACTATTAGTAAAATACGTGCCGGTAAAAGAATTTTGAGTCTTGTCTCCAAAAGATTACAGTTGAGACCGAGGCTGGCATGGTCACTCACGTCTGTGGAACCATCGACCAACAGCTCCGACACAGCACAACTACAATATCGTCCAGGAGCGAACAATGAGAATTCGTCCATGAGCGTTAATAGGTGGCAGGCCCACGGAGACGCATGGCTATACAGTACACTGCACATTACTGTATCGGTGTGTGGGCTAACCAACCGACTTTGCTGCTGCTGGTTGAGACTCCCTTCGAAAAGATGTAATGCTGGATCCAGTGCAGCACTCACAGAGATCCATTGCACATCTGCCTCAGCGCATTCCCAAGCGCTCACACATCCAACGATCCGCATATGCCCGTGGTTCTACGAATCTCCCACGATGGGACATCCGATCTATTCACTGCCCGCGGTGCAGCTGATCTTTCGGTGCTGTCTGTGACAGATCCCTTGAGAGGCTGTATTCAGTCAATAATCGACAGGAGCAGCCACGGATCTGTTGCACCCAGCTGGTTTCTACGGTATCGTCATGATTCCAGTGTGAGTGTGTCGTGTGCGGTCACCAACCGATCCCAGGACGCGCTGTCCGTCATCCACTCGGTTCAGCTTTGAATCCTCATCACACGCTGATTCCCCTGGAGTGTCGGCGCTTCCATCACCACGCGGGTGAGATCATTCCCCTTTCCGCATTCCTCGTCATACGCAAACGACCGATCGTATCTTCATAATGGTCGACACAACAAGACGGAGATGCCTAGACTCATGAGAGATTCTAACGATCGCGCAGAAGGATGCAATCATACATTTCATATGTCTGGCTGAGCTTGGATGGCTCGATGCATTTCGAGGTACCAAAGTGGCCGTTTTATGTGCAATCGGACACATTCCAGCGCCCCACGGTAAACAGAATCAACGAGAGTAGGTGTGTCGATTTACTGTCTGATTATCGCTATTGGTGTGGCGGACGGCCAGCTAGGAAGTCGTGTTGGTCACGGCGTCTTTCGTCAAGCACGGAGGATGGATCCGAGCCCAGGTAATGAAGCCACCCAAATAGACTCAGCAACAAACTCTTCATAGCAGAGACCCGGCGGTTGACGCGTTCAGGACGTGAGACGTGCACACAAAACGATATCGATAAGCAGCGAGACAACGACCAACATCCTCCCGTTGGCCCGCCACGAAAGGGTGAAGAGATCTAGGTTCTTCAGTATGATACACGCAAAGCAGTGGTCCGTGGCGTTGATGGCGAAGACCGTGTTGATTACAGGCAGCAACCACAATATCGGACTCGCGTTCGCCACAAAGAACACCCACCTTGGCTGGTGCGTGATCGGCACCGCGCGCAACCTTGATGCGACAAAATAGGTAGACCCATACACTGCAGGCGATACTAAGACAAGCGGATAACATGGATGTGGCATCTGTATTTGCGTGCCCTCGCGCCGTACAAAACGATCCCCATGGACGTGGCCAATGAGGAGTCGATCAAATACCCGCGACTTTCGCGAAGAACGCTGATCAACAACTCCAGCGTACTGAAAACCGCGAATTTGGAGCACACAACCAAGGCGAATCTCATGAAGTACTTTGAAGTGAACGCTGTGGGTCCATTGCTCGCGATGCGCGCTTTTCTTCCACATCTCCAAGCCGCAGTGACCAAGTGTGGCGCGGCCATTGTGGCCAACGTTAGCTCGCGCGCTGGCTCGATTGGCGACAACATTTCAGGTGGAAGCTATGGCTACCGCGCGTCCACGGCAGCACTAAATATAATTAACAAGAGCCTCACGCATGATCGTAAGGAATACAAGTCACGTGCGTGATGCTGCACCCGGGTTTGTCGTGATCAATATGACGGGGGCAAAGGCGAAATCAACGCCGAGATGAGGGCCGAGGGACTGGTGTGTGCTGGAGACCGTCACGCCAGATGCGAACGGCAAGACGTTTCCCTGATGAACTAGGAAAATAAGTGTTCATGTTTAAATGTTTTGCAAATCAAATGAAACAAAATCCGTTTTCAAAGAAGCTGGGACGGGTCAGGTTGGTCAGTATCGGACCGTTTTTCTCCTGTCTGTCTGTCTCATACAGAACGAGAGTGAGAAAGTCGTTCTACCCAGAGTTCGCTTCCTCCCTAACTCGGCAACTCGCAAGTCCTCGCCAATCAACATCTCCATCCATGTCGCTACCCACCATACTGATCACTGGCAGTGACCACGGCCTCGGTTTGGCGCTCGCCGAGCAGTATGCTACGCACAAGTGGACTGTGATTGCGACGGTGCAGAACAAGGCGAACGCCACCCAGGTGCAACTGAATTTCCACTCCGTTCCGTAGAGGGTAACTTTCATAGAGAATCCATTGTGTTGTAGCTGGTCCGTTTGCCGACGGTTCGCGTTGTGCAAATGGACGTTGCCGACCAGTTCTCGATCACAAATGCCGCGGTGCACCTCAGCGGCGAGAAGATCGATATGCTGATCAACAATGCTGGCGTGTTGATCCGTGGTGGACTCGACAACGTCTCGGACCACGACTTTCTCACACAACTCCAAGTCAACACGCTTGGTCCGTTTCTTGTCACGCGGGCATTGCTGCCGAATCTGCGTCTCGCAGTGCAGCAGAGTGGAATCGCCAAGGTCGTGAACATTGGCTCACGCATGGGGAGTATTGCCGACAACGTCTCAGGTGGCATGTACGGCTACCGTGCGTCCAAAGCTGGGCTCCACATGGTGAGCAAGTCGCTAGCAATCGACCTTAAGCACGAGAAGATCGCTGTGCTCTTGGTGCATCCGGGCCACGTTGCGACCGAAATGACGACGGCGACCGTGAGTCCGCAGGCGAGTGCAACAAACATGGCCAGGTTGGTTGAGAGCTCGGGCATGGCGGACACCGGCAAGTTTTTGCACGTGGACGGTGGGGAATTGCCGTGGTGAATAAATGGACCACGCGTGCGGACTGAGCTGCATTGACGAGTTGTATTACACGTTGGTCGACACAACGAATCGTACAAAACAAAAGAAAACAAGTTATTGTATCTTGGCTGTCGGATCTTGCTACACTACAGTGTAAGCACGAAATGCCTTCCATTTTGGTGGCTGCCAATACGTATCCACCGGAAGAACCCTCAAGTTTCCAGAGAGGAGTCGTTTTACATGATGGGTGCTCACCATCTTTTCGCACATAAAACAGTATGTTATATCATCGATTTCCGGGAATCGTTTGGTTGTGGGGCTTCCGACCAAATGATGCCACCCACCAGTGTAGCGGAGACGCGGCGCACGATGGATGACATTATAATATTGGCTCGCATTCCTCTGGATTATATTGTAGCACCTGGATTTCCACCGTGGCTGCCGCGATTCCGCATGGCCGGTGCCATTCCATTGTCACTCCCATCGTGCGTGAAGCATCATCCGGTTTCGGCTAATTTGACGTCACCTCAGCTGGACATGCATCCCGACGACGACTAGGAGATTAGTTAAGTGAGCTCGAGGCAGAGCCTCAGTCTGCAATTTCGCTTCCACCAACCCATAACAACAAGCCTCCACAATGCTGACAAAGTTCACGGCCATGCTCTAGCTCGCTGCATTTGCGTCCAGCACCACCCAGGCACTGCCTGTCCCTACGGGGGAACGGCCCATGAGCACGGGCTCGGTCGTGTCGAACAAGCCGATCGTCGTCGCGGCCGGTACGGTCTACGATGGCCAGATGCAAACTTTCAATCGCTCCGACATTGTGTGCCAGGATCAAACCGAAGGCGGCTCGAAAGACGCCATGTTCCTCGTCGAAGCCGGCGGTACGCTCAAGAATGTGATTGTCGGGGTGAACCAAATGGAAGGCGTCCACTGCGATACTCACGACTGCGTTATCGAGAACGTCTGGTAGGACGACGTGTGCGAAGACGCGCTCTCGATCAAAGGCGGCTTGCTACAAGTCTCTCGCGCGTGCTGGGCGGCGGCGCACGCAATGCCGACGACAAAATCGTCCAGCACAATGGCTTGGGGACTGTCCAAATTGATGGTTTCTTTGCCGATACCTTTGGCAAGCTGTATCGGTCGTGTGGGACCTGTGGCAATCGCCAGCGCACGGTCGAGGCCTCGAATGTACTCGCCAAGAACCCGCTGGTCTCGGTGGTCACGGTCAACTCGAACTTCGGCGACAAGGCGACGCTCCAGAACATTCATATCGAATCCAGTAATGCCACGGTCGTGGTGTGTGGGCGATCGATCGGCACGACCGATGGCTCCGAGCCGACCGGAGACGGCGAGGGACCGGATGGCGTCACGTGCATCTACGACCCAAACGACATCCATTTGAATGGCCCGTACTAGGGCTGGTGCTCGAATGAGCTTGAATTCTCCGCATCGCCGCAGGCTTATACGAGACCAAGCAACTCACATGCATTCCAGACACTGAAGCCGTCCATCGACGGCCGCACGCGAATTCAAGCGATAGACTGATGGAGCATTGTATCCCTGCAGATTGATGGGAGTGTGCAAATGCCTTACTGTACTGTACTAACTGGAACCCATATTCCACATACATAATTCAGTTCCATTAAATCGAAATCGAGTCTCAAATTGCAGGGCAGTTTCAGTTACACGCTGGATCCAATCTGGACCATGCCACTACAGATTCAGTGCAGTCTACCTACCAGTTGTTTTTTTACACCCACACTGTTTACTTTCCACTGGTCGTTTCGACATTCCAGATGGTACGTACCGCGAGGAGTATGACTGTGATGAGTCTGACTGTTTTCTTTATGGACTGGCTTTGTTCCGGGGTCTTCTACAGATGGCATCAACGTTCTACGCACCGGTTTTGTGACCGTTCGTCTTTTCTGCTAAGGGAGCTGAAGTTCGCGATGTGTGGCTGCCATGGAGAATATAAAACCTCCTCATCGGCAAAATCCTAAACGTACGTTGTCGTAAATGTACAGTAGCCAAGAAGACAGCAGCCTAGGTTTCATGGTGATGCAATAATACAACACGACTATCGTACTTATCGGTGGTTAGAAGTCTACTTCTGCGCGTTGCAGTTTATGTATTTTTTTGGGACGGACAAAGTATTGTGTTCTGTGGCGGCAAGCCGATCGTGGTCAGGCTCGTTTATTACTTTTTATGGTTGCGCATCTGTTGGTACTTTGCTACAGTGAGTGGTCGGGTACTGTACTCATCTCCCTCTATGGCAAGCTGCTCACTCACGCGCTTCCTACAGGTTGTGTGCGCTCATCAAAACCATTGAACCGACTACAGTATCGTGAGGCTAAGTGCGCCGCGCACCTTGCCGAGGTTTCCAGGCCGCGTGGCCAATTACTATCAATGGTACTTGACCATGGAAGTGATCAGTGACCACTGGTCACGAGGGCGGACCATTGTCAGGCAAGCAGAATATGAGTCGACGGTACAGTATGTGTCGGTCTTTAGTGTGAGGACAACCCTGACAACTTTACGAACGCAGCCATGATCGCTGATCTGGTGATGATCTGATAGGGTGGACTGAAGGAAAACAAGAAACGCCATATTCGTACATGTATTTGTCTGACCAACATCATAGACAAAACTGATAGACGTTGCACTGTCTAAAGTCGCCGCTGGAGATACACTATGCTGACAGCGATTATCAAACGGATCAGAGCAGGAACTTACAGACTGGTCCACGGTATATATTTGTATAGTTTAGGAGAGATCCAAAATTGCTACGCCATTGCGACATAAATCACACACACTGCTCTACCTTGCGATAGGCTTTCAAGCGGCTATACATTCGCTTCTGAGACGGCTTCGAGGATCTCGTCCCACGGAAGCATACCCGTTGGAGGGCGGTGGTGTGGTAGGTTAGAATGGTGCGCGTGCGAAGACGTATGGTGCAGTGGTGGCGATGGGGGTGGGTGACGCGGCAGATGCATGCTGCTCAAGCGCCGCTGCGTCTCGTGTGGATGCTCGTGCGTCCAGTGAGAAGCATTCGCCAGCACGCGGCGGTGCAAATAGTCGTGCTCGTGCTCGAGACGCGCACGGTCTTGACTCAGCTGCAGCAGCAAAAACTGCTTCTCCAACACCAGCACGAGCTTGCGCATCTCGTCAAGCTTCGCAAGCTTGCGCTGCATGAACTGACGTTGGACTTCGCGGTGGCGCGCTTTGCGCTCGTCCTCGGTCATGCGCTGCCGCTTGCGCGCCAGTGCTGGCCACTTGTAATCGTCGTTCCCATCATCAGTAGGCGAGTGGTCTTCGCTGTGGCTACCTTCGGAGGCCTCGCGCTTGAGCTTGCTGGCGTGCGCAGCCTCGTGGTCGTCGTCACTCAGCGGCTCTGGCTTGACGTGCGGGATCTCACGAGTGGCTTTGCGAGGCCGCTTCTTTAAGTCTTTGGTTTCCGCGGGTCTATCTTTCGCGGCTCGCTTCATGGAGTCGACTGTGGGCACCGAGGTCCACGCCAATGTGATCTCTTGGGTATGAGGGACGACCACCGCCATGGTCAAACGTGAAATGGGCAAGTGTTCTTGATGCGCCAGTGTCGACTCTCCACGAGAGCAGGGGGACCGATGAGTGCAACACCTGGAGTGCGGTGCGGCGAATGTTTGCTACCGTATACTGCAACAAGTGAGCTACTGGTTTTTGCCCCGGCTGTGTTCCAACAATATACTGTACAGTACAGTGTCGAGATGAGTGTGTATGTACTGGCCTAAGGGAGATGGGTACTACAGAGCCGAATGTTGATGTTATCTAGCCATACAAAAACAGGCCACTTCCCACTTACCCAGCCATCTGCTTGACTTCAACTCATCTGTTTTCTTTGTTTGGTTTTGTTTCGCTTGGAGAGTCGAGCTGGTTTGTCTGTCTCGTATATATACAGAATGTATTTTTTAGCACCGCGTAGTCCAACAAAGTTGTCTCAATGTAAGTGCGACCAAGTTCTAAACATGCACTTTGAAATCGTTAAACAGAAATACACTGATTTAGTGAAATCATATTGAGTTGAAAATCGGAATGAGGAAGGCAAAAAAGATTAATTTCGTTCAGCTGGCATCGTTTGGATGTCCAGCTCGAGTCCAGCCTGGAATTTCAAAATTGGGTTGAGTCGGTGATTCAACCCAATTTCCTGTCACAGCCACTTGGTGTTCAAAGTCAACATCCGCTGACCATCGTAAACAATGCCGCGGGTAATCAGACAAAGTAAAATCCTATGGGAAATTCATGAATTTGTTTTTTTTCAGATTAGATCTGGATCAGGTCCTCCGAATAAAATTAAGTGCTGACCTATTAAACGAATATTCAGTGATGAACGTTCGTGAGCAGCCGAACTATCCGCAAGCGCGGCCCCTTGATCACCTTGTTATTTTAGAAACTCAGTGCCACACGTGAAGACACAGTCCCCCATGACTCTGTCCGCGACCAGCGGCCATCCATCCCGTGTCAGCACTTTTCGTCAATTCTCGCTTAAAGTACTTTAAATCCAAGTCAAATTATGAAGAATTAGTTTCAAGAATCCCTCGTATTCTATTGTTGATGGTTGATCGCGTTCCTTAGCCGCTCACCACGGTACTGTGCTTTTCCGGGCATGTCTGAGATCGTATTTTCTTTCAATCGTTTGTTTTGCGAGTATCAAATGTCCGGTTCTCAACGAAGTACAGTACTGTACAACTGTACCGTTACTGTAGTTTGCAGCCTGGCTACTAGCCAGCCAACGCCAGTACTGTATGCTCTGCCAAACCACGATGCAGATGATGCCCATGCACATGCAAAAACTGGCAGGATATTACCAAAGTGCCGGCTTAACATGTAATCACAGTACTCTTTCACGTCAATTCACTACTGTACCTCCAATTTTTGCGTCCAGTAGCCTCGAGTAATCGCCAATATGTGCTTAGGTGAGAGCGGCATCGAAGAAGGTCGGTGTTTCGTTTCGGTCGTCGTAATCACCAAAGTCACAGTGCAATGCGTCGCCTCCTTTCAGCTCATATACTCAAAAGTTGGCAATTTCACCTCACTGAACATTAAGTTGAAGGTCGGACCAGAAAATTGGCCAATTTTTACATACAAACTCGAAGTGCCTCAGCTGTGGACGTGTTTTTTTCCTCCACACACGCAAAATGTTGACCTTGCGTCGACGCCGCGGCGATAACGATTGCCTCATCGCCCATCGCGCCTCGTTCGACCGCACGCCACGTTGATGATGCCAATGTGTCCAGAGTTCAGCGTCTCTCCGTGCGAATGCGTGGTCAAAGACGTGACGGGCTATGGGCAACCCATGCTCCACCAACGCCGTCTTTGTCTGGGTTCATCAGTGATGTGCAAGCGAGTTGACAGAGGCGGGTTCTGTAGGCGCTTGCCGTGGCGTCGCAAAACAGAACAGACTCCAATAAAATCGAGTGATTCGCCGGCCATAGTGGCCGCCTTGTTGACGCTCGCGGCCAGCGTGGCATCAATGGCTGCCACCGGACGAAGTGGGATTACGCCCAGTTATAGATTCCCACCAATGTAGACCAGCAGATTCAAGATGCGAGTCTAGCTTCCTTGACCAGATAGCAGAGGTCTCTACTATCCGGTCAAGGCAGAGACCACTGCTGTTAACCATCATCATCAACCGGATGCGGTGCCCAGTCAGTCGATCGAAAGGCTCTCATCGACTTGTTATCGTTTCTCACGAGTGAAACTACTTAGCATCCGCCAATTGAACTGTAATGACTGATTTGATACTGTGGGAAGGCGCGCTTGCGGTGGATGGAGAAAGGTCCATGCTGCTGTGCTGAGCCGAATGATCTGGCAAATAATATAATGTAGCCACTTGTCTTCAACCAGCCACGTTACAGTCAGATCACCTGATCCGTTCGAGTCAAATCGACCGATTCGATCAGGCCATCCATACAACGCCCCTTGACCAGCTTGTCCTCCACCGTTCGTCGAGAGCTGGAAACGTGACGAGCACGTAGTGCTGGATTCGGCGTGTGGACAAACACGTGACTGACAATCCGGGAATCTACCTCCCAAGGCGGTCAAATGTCCATCTCATTTCCACACGAGCACGATGGAGCTATCAATATCAGTCAGTATTTTCCAGAGCCTTTTGTGATAAATGGCTCACTCTACGCACTCGATTTCTTTGGTGCTCACACTGCTTTACCGCACAAAGGATGCGGAAGCCAAGACGTGTCAGGTGGAAAATAACAGTACGAGACTGTTTCACACAAGTACAGCACCACGAAATGTTGAACCGTCTAGCGATTCGCCCGTCGGTCGATGAGATTTCGACTAGTCTGTGGATTCGTTCATGTAGCTTAATACAAAGTTAAATACTACTTCCGGACATATCTGGGTTGGTGTTTTTACGAACCTTGCGCTAACAGAATGTCTCTTTGCGCCTTACACGCCGTTCGCCTAACGACAGGCGCTATTGAATTGGCCCTTCCAGTGCGCGGCTTCGCCAGCGCATGTAGATAGACGCCACAAGCTCATGTTTCTCCGTGTGATCATATATTAGTTGTTCTATTCGTTATTTTTTTAACGACGACCATGTCTCTGGATTGGACTCTCCTGCTCTTACAATATTCTTCCTCATAGTTAAAAATCACGCCACGTATGACTTTCCTTCCTCAGAACGAAAAGTGCGTGGACTCGCTGGTGGTGACGGCGTCCAGGATGTCATCCCATGGTAGTGGAACACTCTGGGCGTCCGCTCGGTGGGACGTTGCGTGTGGCGCGGCGTACATTGCCGGATACTGCTGGATGTGGTGCGGGTCGTGGTGGATGTCAGCTAGTGAAGGCGGAAGCCCAGGCATGTAATGGATTGGCGTTGGAGAGTGGTGATGTTGAAAGTCTACGATGCGAGACTCACTCAAGGGGTGGTCCATATATCCAATGGGCGGACATGCAGGTTTGCTTTCTTGCTGGACGTGCGGTACATCGTCCCATTGCCATCCAGAGCTCGGCGCCGCGAGTCGCTCGTGGAATTCGGCATGCAGCTGCTCCAACTCGTCGCGTTGGTTTAGGACCTGCACAAGGCGATGCTGGGCCTCGAGCCCTCGGATCGTCTTGCGCATTTCGCCGAGCCGGGCGCGCTTGCGTTTCATGAATTGGCGCTGCACTTCGCGATGGCGAATGCGTCGCTCATCTTCGGACATGCGTTTCCGGTTGCGTCGAATGCGCTTGACCGGAACGACCACCGTCGCGTCGGTGGTCGCCGCTCCAGCTGTTGGTGGGGTGATCTCACTGGTCTCCTTGTCCGCCGATTCGAGCGTGAGCTGCTGGAAATCTTGGCTGGACTGGTCCTCGTCGTCATCGTTCATTGACTGCTCGGAGGCGGAAAGATCTTCATCTTCTTCTTCTACTTTGTGTTCGTGCTGGACACTGGTGTACTGTGTGATAGCCATGGAAGCAGACGCTTTGTTGGTCGACTCGTGGGGGCTGCGTGCTTCTCCCGCTGTGGCGATCATTCGGAACTGGCAATAGACGAGTGTGTTGTGATGTGAAAATTCGAGACTGCGTGCGTCTACGTATTGATCCTAGACTCTAGTGACGCACGTGAGAGGGGAACGTCAACGTCGGGAGGTCGAGGCTTTGCGCGCACGGTGGAACGCGCAGAAGCGAGGGAGGGCAAACACACTCAACTTGGTATGATTAGTGCGTCTGCGAATCGTCGAGGAAGAAGATAATTAAGCTCAAGTGTGGATGGTCGCTGTAGATCTAGTAAGAATCTTGTAGTGCCCGGTCTTGGTCGTACTTGATCTTGCGTGTGTACAGAACACATAATGTGGATAGAACTGAACGCTTTTTCTTATTTCACTGTGGGGCCGGATTGCTATCGGCGAAATATTGCGTCACAATTTGTGTAAGCGTGAATCAGATGATGCTAGCTCAAGTTAAAAAAAAAATCGCGTCACAATTTGTGACGGAAGGAATCCTCAAACGGCCGACCCAGCAGCAAGAAAACAAACGCAAACGTGGGGATGACGATATGGAGCCGGGTCAGAAGGCAACAGTACTAGATTGGCCGATCGGCCACCAGTGACTCATTTTTAGAGATGTCGTAGGACCAGCACACTGTTTCGCGCTATGTGCAGCCTGTGCCATTCTAAAATTGTATACATTTTAGTTTGTAATATCAATATTGTGCTGGAAAGAGAAAGCTCACTGTACGCCCTGTACTCAAAACGGTTCGTTTTTGTGAACTTTTTTCAAATTGTGTTCCTTATATTTTTTATGTCTCATTTTACGCGTTGAGTTCGTTTGTCAATCGCCGCGGCGGTTGCTTTGCCACTTGGAAACCTACAGTGCGGGCAAAAAGAGAGCGGGAATGGGTCGCGTGCACAAGAGAGCAGCCTATTAGACGCTCGCTCCTGTTGCTGCGTCATCGTGTCCAGTGGCGACAGCCAATCACAAGTGCAAGAGCCTGAACGAATGGGCATGGCCATCCACCAGGCAGCTGAAGCGATGACGCCCGGGGCCGGCGCATCCCATCCCATACAAACACCAAGATAAATGGCGGCGCGAGGCAAAAAGTCGAATTGCGGTGGCCCTGCGCCATGCGGCTTGCTCGCCGTTACTTATACTTATGGGCGCGACAACCGTGTGACTCTGCCCTCACATAAACGGGCGAATGTAGCCACATCGAGATGCCGCGTTTCGACCATTCCAACCCCTCATTGGAATAAGCAACAGGATGCTTCATCGCTCTTATCCATGGGATGGTCTTATTACCGTAGAGTGTATCCCAACACTCCACTGTTGGACTCGGTTGATCACTTCAACATAGAGGCGGCGACAGCCCACATGGATCGGCCGAAGCGGCTGGAGCTAGTTGCCGTCCGTACACCTCGTGGACACGGACTGGATTATGGCGGTGACGGCGGGCGACCAGCGAATGCGCCACGGTTCTACTCGTGTACGTTGTGTGAGTAGCGTGTCCAGAGTTCAGTGCCGCACGGTGTTGGACTTGGGCGGTAAGAAAATCAAAAGCACTTCAACTGCATATTATAATACAGCACCGGATCAGAAGTCTTCTGCTCTCTGGAAGTTCTTCTCGTTTTGGTATCCAGTAGAGTTGCACGGTGGTCCGACCAGCCTCTATTTTATAGAGGCAACCAATGACATGGCACCGCCACGTCAGATTATCACACGTCCATAGATCTAGCGTGGCATGCGCTGTCGAGATTTGTGGATTCCGATGGCCTCACCTCGCCGCCTCATTACAGTGACCCAATCATGTACGGAAGAAGTGTGACGAAGACTGCTTCGATATGAAGCACAAAAACAATGTGATGTTCGCGTATAGCATATCGCTCACCTTAAATACTAGCTACATTTCTACGAACTCCGCTGCCGTGACCCTCTCACCACGGTGACGACGTGTCGTTCTCAGCGTCGACGGCTGCACTCGCTTCGTCCGAGAGCACATCAAAAATCTCGCTCCACTCAAACTCCGTAATCAGCACGTCGTCGGGCGTGTCTTCGGCCGGTACGGAGAACACCAAGTCACCATAGCTTCGTGGTTCAATAGACTCTTTTGGCGGTTCCACCTTTGAAGTGTCGGATGCCTCGAGCTGTTGTTGCATTACATCGTTTTCATTCTTGATCTGCTCGCACTCGTGCAGCAACGCGACCAAGCGCAGTTCTTTTTCGACCACAACTTGCACTTTGCGGAGCTCGACAATGCGCGCGCGCTTGCGCTTCATAAACTGTCGCTGCACTTCGCGGTGGCGTACTTTGCGTTCCTCTTCGCTCATGCGCTTCCGCTTGCGGCGGGCAGGGCGGGTCGCCCAGCTAGACCCCGTGGCGTCGGCAACTTGGGTGACCGAAGACGGCGACCCCGTGTCCTTGGCTTGGGTCTTGATCGAGCTGGTCACTGAGCGGTCACTTGAGTCGTCGCTCATCGAATCGTCGTCGCTATACTCGCCGTCCTCAAAGAGCTCCGTTTCAAACACTGCCACTGGCGTGACCGCTTCGAACGCAAGGCGAGGCGACATGGCAAGTACAGTCGTCATCGTGTGATAGCGTCTTCGTGATGGGAAGTCGCGTTGAAGCACTAGGAATAAAGATGGAGAATGAGGAGCTTCTTTCGAAGCAAAAGACCGAGTACGGTACTGTACAAACAGGTTGTCCGTGAGATGGTGCACACGATTGACGCACACGCAGCCGTGCGACTCGAACTGACCAGACGCACCTGGTGGCTGTGACATGTCCCGGAAGGTAGCGTTTATCTCAGTAGCTTGGTTGGAATCAAAATAAGAAAGCTGAATAGGATATACTAGAATAATCCGAGGCGGTTGCGGCATCGACGATGGGCATGTGGGGTCATGTCCAGTCTTGCAATTCGTACTGTCTCCACGTCCTCTCGAGCTGCGAACAAATTTATACTGTACGACAAATAAATTGGTGAGTGATTTACGATTCTGTACGACATCTGGTCTGTAAGAGCGTGGTCATGTCCACATGTGCGATATGAAGTGAGCTTTGTTCGCACAATCGCTGTGCTCAGTCTAGCGAGGATGGACCACGCCGTTCTGCCAATCTCGAGATGGCAGGCTTTTTTGCCCTTACAGACTGTACATGTATGGTAGGCATCGGATTTGACCGTGTTCTGATAAATACACAAGACCACGACGCGCCTAATTTACTGGCTGCAATATGAACCCGCAAGGCACAGGCATTACCCGGAGATTCATACAACATTCTGGGTTCGAGAAAACGTATCGTTCTGTACCCGATGGAAAATGCAGTTGCGCATCAACATCCGTACGGTATGCGCCGTGTATACAACCTCGTTCTGCGCGAGTTGCGGACTGGTCGAATGCCCCGAGCACGTGGATAACTGCTGGTGCCTCCAACCAGATTGGAAGCCCGCCAAGTCGGCGGATGCCATTGCCACCGGAACGTTGGACAGCTATCATGGGGGTGAGTGGTCCGCCACCAGCTGCCCACAGTTGCATGTTGACGGGTGGGGAAATAGTAAAAGGATGTGCGAAACGACAGTCATCACTACTATAACCCACTAAATTCCATATCGACAGTATCCTCTGTTACAACACAGTGCTGCATCGAAAGACTCAATGAAGGCTAGAATTCGCAGGAGGAATATTTTAGACGCGTGTTTAACGCACATTTTCCAATTAGTGGGCGAAATATTCAGTTTTCACGGATCAAAAGAGCACAAGAAATACGCGGGTCCGTCTCACGGTCTGGTATGGTCGTCTGAGACGGCTCATCACGCTGTAGCCATTCGTGTTTTTCTGAAATGATCAGAGTTCAGACGACAATCACTCTGATAATCAATCTGCTATGATTTATTCGATAGGAACGGTAAAACAAATCTTCAGTATTTTATTGGATAATAAGAAACGACGGTTTCGAAGATGACCATCCGATTGCAGATTTGCACTCGGACTCATCAAGACCATAGCGATGACGCCTTGTATTCGTCCGTAATATCGTCCGAGAGGATATCGAGAAAGTCGTCCCACTCAAAGTCCACGACCATCAAGGCAGCCGTCGTGTCCTCGGATATCAAGTCGTCCACGGTCGTAGACCTCTCCGTGGACGAGTCAACAGTCTCGACGGTCTCCGATAACACCACGAGCGGCTGTAGTAGTGCGCCTGTGCCATGGTCCGTCCTCCCTTGCTCGTTTGTGTGAGTGACTGCCATAACAGAAATCTGCTTGTTGACACCGAGTCGCGCTTTGCGCAGCTCGGCCAAGCGTGCCCGTTTGCGCGTCATAAATTGCCGCTGCACTTCGCGGTGCCGCAGCTTACGCTCCTCGTGACTCATGCGCTTGCGCTTACTGCGAGTTCGACGGGCCATGGGGACAACTGCGATCGGTGGTAGGGAGTCCACGTCGTTATCGGCTTTGGATGGCATGGTGCTGGGCGAAGTCACGGGCGAGATGCCGCCCGAGCTGTCGGTGAAATCAGTGTCGTCACTCTGTTCCACGTCTTCATCATGCAGGGTGTTGTAGATAAAGTCCAGTTGAGTCTGCGTCTCATACGTCCACGTTGGCAGGACGCAATGAAGAGGAAGAGCTTGCTCGGGGGCAAGCGGATACGGTGTCGCAGCGAGAAGTAACGGAGCCATGCTCGGTGTCGGTTCGGCGTACATACTTCGGATGGGATGTGAAGAATGCACGGCAAAACGTGGAATGAGGATGGCGCAAGAGCGAACACTCTGGAGTGGACAAACCGAAAAGGCGGTCGTGTCCACGCTGAGATACGTTTCCAACTTCGTGGTCAGGTCGTGTCGTTTGACTTGGCTGTGTATCTAACAGTAAGCGTGTCCATTGCAGCGGTACGAAGAAGAGTGTTGACCACTTCATTGAGTAGATGGGAGCTGCATCGGTTGAGTTGAAAAGGCAGTACGTACGTAGGATTCCGTTTGGCTGCGACACCTCTCCCTCCCCTCCCCACCCCTCCCTGTCGGTGAGACCCAGATACAAACAAGTAATCGGTACCTCTCCCGTAAAAACCGAGTCGTACTAGGTTTCTTCGAGTGCAATGGAACGTTTGTCTCTCCGGTCGCGACACCTGGTGGAGTGTACAGTAACACGGCTGCAGCTGCTAGAAATAGGATGCGTTGGACACACTTCCCATACACAAAAGCGAGAAACTCGGGTGCCACATGACGCGCGTGCCTCGGTACTGTACCGTAATCTGTCCCGTCTACAGGACGAGTCGGGTGCAGCTAGCACAAACGCTTGGGACATGTCTGGCTAGCTATGCACCACTGCCCACTGCACCTACACGGCTGGAAACTTTGTGGCCCTTGATGCTGAACCTTCCGAGCCAGAAATGGATTCTGAACCCATGGCTTAGCCATTGTGCATTTACGGTATCCCACAATTCGTGAGATCCACAAGATGCGGACGCCTGGTGGCTACCTTGTTGAACTGTATACTTGGGTTCAGTATAGGCCAGTGCAAGGTCTTTGTTAACTTACCGATCGTATCGACACGTTATGTGACTCCATCTCTCGTCATCAGCTCCACTTCAATGTCCCCTGGACAACTACAAGGAGTCAGCACCCCATTCCGTCTGACTACATCAAATTTTCACAAAAATGATTCTGTCCTGCTGTGAAAAATGAGAATTTACACTGAAAAAATACTCTTGGGAAGACCGGTGGTAGCTTATTGTTTGTGCCGGATCATCCGGAGGAGTCACACTGTGATCAGAGACGATGCGAATATGCCACTGGTCGCCCCACAAAGAAAGTGTGGTAAAAAGTTCTTAGGCACGCATCGCCTTTGCATTCCACGCGGCGGTGCTGATCCAGCTTCAGCCAGAACTACGTAGTAGTTCTGGTATACCGGACGTAGTAGTTCGCACGATGTGCCCTTACACAGAATTCATAAAAGCTTCGATATTACGCCTCAATTGACTGTCCCTTCTCGGCTTCTTCAAAGTGCGTGCCTCTCCTTTGTCCTCGCAGAGCGAGTTGACTCCAATTGCCCAGCTTACACTGACCAGTTGTGGTCCGAGATAACCCACGTCGAGCCGGCCACGATCTCGTCGCGGTTGCGCACAAACTCCCACTGCGCGTGACTGGCATTATGGACGTGGATCCGCCCATACCCATATTCCAGCTGGGCCTCGACACGCCACGGCACATTATAGTAGCCCACATTATCAACGTCAGCACCGGCCGAGCCGACCATGATGTGGACTGGTGCTTTGGCCTTTTGGTGGCCATTTGGCAGTGGCTCTGCCACGCATGTGTTGTTGAACACGGGACATGTGAGTTCGTACGCGTGGTAGTGACCGCTAAAGACAATGTCAACTTTGTATCTGCCCAGCAGCGACTCGATACTCTGGCGAATAAACTGCGCCACACGGTGGTCCGACTCGTACATTTCCGACGTGTACATCGGACGGTGCAGATACAAAAACAACCACGGCGTTTTCGTGCGATCGACCTTCTTGAGATCGTTTTCGAGCCATTTGTACATGGGCGAGCCCGGCGTGTAGTCGTGCTCGCTACTGATC
>JAADVD010000091.1:0-87809 GCA_023334535.1 Pythium vanterpoolii
ACCACCAACTTCACTCAGGCAGACCTGCCATCATGAAGTACCTCGCGTTCCTCCCGCTCTCTATCGCTGCGTACGCGACGGCTGCCAATGCCCAGAACCACATCCGCTGCCAGCCAACAATCGGCGGTCCGTGTGGCGACAGCTCTCGCCCACGCGACTACAACTGCTGCGACACTGGCTACTGCCAGCCGTGGAACTCGGGCTACTACCAGTGTCTTGTCAAGCCGACCAAGTGCCCTGCGCAAGAGACCGACATTGACTATCCCGGCAACGACCTTAAGACCGTCTACGGTCTCTTGCCCGACAAATGCTGCGACGCCTGTGCCGCGCTCGACGGCTGCAAGGCGTATACGTTTGTGAATGAGAACCCCGACGGTAAAACCGCGTGCTACCTCAAGAGCGCGGCATCGAATCGCGGCGAGAAGAAGGGGGCAGTCTCGGGCGTGGTGCTCCAAGCGCCAGCCAACTGTCCAGTTCAAGAATTTGGAGTCGACTACAACGGCAATGACATCAAGAGCATTGAAGGCTTGCTCCAAGGCGAGTGCTGCGATGCCTGTGGCAAGACCACGGGCTGTACGGCGTACACGTGGCTTGCGCGCGACGCCGAAGGTCGTATGCAGTGCTTCCTCAAGAGCTCGGATGCTGGCCGCAAGGCGTTGGCCGGTGCGATCTCAGGCAAGGTCAAGCCGACGACCACGCCACCACCACCACCGGCCAATTGCCCGACGCAGGAGAAAGACACGGACTACTTTGGCAACGACCTCAAGGCGGTCTACAGTCTCTCGAACGGCCAGTGCTGCGACGAGTGTGCCAAGACCTCGGGCTGTACGGCCTATACATTCGTCGAGCAGAACCCCGACGGCAAGACGGCATGTTTTCTCAAGACCTCGAGCGGCGGCAAGGTCCCCAAGGCCGGGGCGGTCTCGGCGCAGCTCAAGTGCCAGACGCCGGTCATGGGGCAATGTGGCTCCAGCGCGACCGGTGGGCTGTGCTGCCCGAGCGGCGCCTTCTGCCAGCCATGGAACCCAAATTACTACCAGTGCATCCCTGTGCCGGATATGGCGAAGTGCCCGACGGTTGTGGACGGGGTAGACTTTTACGGCGGGGGCTTGGAGGTCCAGTACGGTCTCCTCCCCAGCACGTGCTGCGACGCGTGCTACAAGAACAAGGACTGCCACGTCTTCACGTTTATCAACTACAACGACGACGGCAAGTCGGCGTGCTACCTCAAGAGCAAGCTCGCGGAGCAGCGCGCGAACCCGCGCGCGGTCTCGGGCTACAAGATCAAGCAGTAGGAGGCTGTTACCCACGAGGCTATCTCCTTCTTCCTTGCATGGAGCGATTGCTTGACTGCATACTACATAGTATTCTTTACCTTCGTTGATCCGGTGCCCGCTACTTCGAGATAAAAAATAAAGAAATGTTGGGTGTTTTTTTAATACTTTTTGTCTTCTGTGCACGCTAATGATATTATAGAGGTATCGAAAGCAGCAAAATGGTGTTTGGAAACTAGCGAGGTGGTCGCAGGGATGCTGTTGTGGAGGTCTCAATACTATGATATGCTAAAAAATTGAGTGCAGCGAAGCGGGTTTCGACCACAGGCACAAGCTGGATACAAGTTACTCTCAGCAAACACCTCGAACTACGAAGCGTTGCTCCTCAAATCAAACACCTCGCGTCGACCACGTCTATCATGGAAAATCAGGCTCCCTTTGCGATGGGCTCGTCGCACCCATGGAAATAGATACTACGTAGTAGTAGATTTCATCTGACACCTGCAACAAACACTCACTCGGGTACTGGGTAGCTTGTTGCGGGTGTAAGTCGACGCCTCACAAACAAAACTCCACCGTGTCATATGGATTGTGGGTGTCATGCCAGAGGACAACCGGGCGCGAGAGAGACACCTCATCCAACACCACAAGCAAGCCAGCGATGCCAAAGCGTACAAAATCTTCTTGTTGAAGTTTCTGTCTAACAATTGCAATTCTTTCTCTATCTACCCCTGGTCACACATTGGACAAAGTAAAGGACCCACAACTTGTGGTACGCGATCTCCCACGCCGACAAACACACAGACACCCGACACTCGTTTCCGCTTGCACTTTTCTTAGATTACTTCTCCGCTCTACCTCATCTGTATTTTTCTCGGCATGTTCGACACTCCCAATAAAAACTCGCTGGCGTGGTTCGTTCATCATTCCGACTTTTTCCAAGTGAAAGTAACATCACCACCACCACCAACTTCTTCTAAGCAGACCTTCCACCATGAAGTACCTCGCTGTGATCATGCTGTCTATCGCAGCCTACGCGACGGCTGCCGATGCCCAGAAGCATATCCGCTGCCAACCGACACTCGGTGGTCCGTGTGGCGACAGTTCTCGCCCACGCGACTACAACTGCTGCGACACTGGCTACTGCCAGCCGTGGAACTCGGGCTACTACCAGTGCGTCGCCAAGCCGACCAAGTGCCCTGCGCAAGAGACCGACATTGACTATCCCGGCAACGACCTTAAGACCATCTACGGTCTCTTGCCCGATAAATGCTGCGACGCTTGTGCCGCGCTCGACGGCTGCAAGGCGTATACGTTTGTGAATGAGAACCCCGACGGTAAAACCGCGTGCTACCTCAAGAGCGCGGCGTCGGGGCGCGTCAAGAAGAGTGGTGCGGTCTCGGCAGAGCTCGAATGCCAGACGCCGGTCATGGGTCAATGTGGCTCCAGCACCACGGGCTCGCTCTGTTGCCCGACCGGTGCCTTCTGCCAGCCATGGAACCCAAGTTACTACCAGTGTATTCCTGTACCTGAAAAGGCGAAGTGCCCGACAGTCGTGAGTGGCGTCGACTTTTACGGCGGTGACTTGGAAGTCCAGTACGGTCTCCTCCCCAGCACGTGCTGCGACGCGTGCTACAAGGACAAGGACTGCCACGTCTTCACGTTTATCAACTACAACGACGACGGCAAGTCGGCGTGCTTCCTCAAGAGCAACCTTGTGGAACAGCGCGCCAATCCGCGCGCGGTCTCGGGATACAAAATCAAGCAGTAGGTGAGATTATCTTCGTCACCCTGCCGGGATGCGTGAAGCAATTGCTTGACTACACATTCGTTACTTTCTCGTATCAGGACGATGGCTACTCATTGTCCGATGTCCCGCTAACAAAAAGCTCAGAAACAGGGTTATGCTTTATGTTTTCTGAAAATGTGCGTTGAGTGGACTTAATCGGATTGTAGAGGTACCTAAACCAGCCAGCTAGTATTTCAAGAGCTTACGGATCCATCGAGATAATGTTTTTGTGGAGGTTATCACTGTTGTGCATATGAATGAACCTATTTTAGTGATGTGACGCATCTTCAGTCGCACACACAGCCTGGATGCAAGTACATCCAGCCAAACACCTCGGACTTCGAAGCTATGCTTTTCAAATCGAAGAGCGTGATGTCCAAATCGTCGAAGAGACCTCGGCCATCGGATTCTCCCATCATTGATCACGATGGGGGATGCTAGATCAAGTATCACGGGCGATCTCACGATTTGCTGATGTGCCTGTACACGAGCATACCATTCAACAGAGGTTTCGTGCCGCTGGTCAGCGAAATCTGTGCTCACTGATACTCTTTATATTGATTACCTGCCACAAATTATTCTCGTTAAAAGTCAACCTCCCTCTGAATCATCCTTACCTTTTATAACCTTCTAAATTAAATTCAAATATATTTCCAAGAGATCAGCCGTTCACGGCCTCTTCTTCAACTTCCCTCCCTTCCTTCATTCTCGGAAACGCCAAGCTCCTCGCAATGGACAACCGCAAATACGTCGAGGCGTTCGCCGTCGACACGGCACAGCGCCGCACCGACTTTCAGCAAAAGCTCGCTGCTCTGTACGTACCCCTCTCACGCCCTTTAGCGGCGCGGCGCTCCCTCCCTCACACTCCTTTCTGTTTTTCTATTCGTTTTCAAAGCCGCCGCGTATTGGTGGATGCCTCGCTGGATGCGATTGTACTGAGCCTCGCGCACAACATTGCGTGGCTGGGCAGCGGCGCGCGTACGTTCATTAACATGGCGACTGAAGGTGCGTTTTATGCTCTTTTGGTGGATTAATTAGAGCTCTCTCCATTAAATAATCGCTATAATTGATTAGGCGGCGTGGGGTCGATCTACGTCGACGCCACGCAAGTGGTTGTGCTCACCAACGAAATTGAAGGCCACCGACTTATTCACGAAGAACTCGATGGTCTCCAGGACGACGTTAAGGTGCGTCGAGCTCCTCGAATTATAATGGAGTCATTCTAATATGCTTTTTTCTAAATAGCTTCATGAAGATCCGTGGTACGACCAACCAAGTGCATTGACAATCGCCAAGCAGCTCGCAGGCAGCGATCGCGTGGCCAGAGACGAAGCCAATGCCGACCTCCAGACCTACATTCAGAAGCTGCGAGCCACGCTCACGCCCTACGAGCGCCAAGTGTACCGCGACCTTGGCAAAGACTGTGGCGAAATCATCGGAGCGGTCTCCAAGAGCGTGCGGCCGACCATGACCGAGTGGGAAATTGCAGCGGCCCTCAGTGCAGCGTGCTGGCCGCGTGGGATCACGCCGGTCGTCTTACTCGTTGCGGCCGACGAACGCGTCGATGCGATCCGCCATCCGCTGCCGACCAACAAGCGGATCAAGAACAAAGTGCTGATTGTCTTGTGCGGACGCCGTGCGGGCTTTGTGCTCTCGTGCACGCGCATGGTGTACGTCACGACCACGCCCAACGCTATGGTCCCTGCCGACTTGGTGCGGCGCCATGATGCCGCGACTTATGTGGATGCCGTCGCCATTGCTGCGTCCAAGCCGGGGGCCGTTGCCAAAGATGTTTTTCGCTTGATCCAAGAGGCCTACGACGCCAAAGGATTCCCAGGCGAGTGGAAACTCCACCACCAAGGTGGCTGTGCGGGGTACCTCAGCCGCGAATGGATTGCGACGCCGCAGCACACGGCGGTCGTGGGATTGAACCAAGGGTTTGCGTGGAACCCATCGGTCACAGGCACCAAGTCGGAAGACACAGTGCTGTTGTACGAAGGCAGCGATGGGAAACTGGTGCATGAGATCATTAGTGAGTCACCGGACTGGCCCTTGATTGAACACGTGATTGACGGCGAACGCATCCAGCGTCCCGGCATCCTCCACATTGGGTACTGAAGGGGGTGAGTCTGCATTGACTGGAACGCTGGGTGCGGTGCTTCTAATGGACCAAGAAGAAGCTCGCGGATGGTGGGTGCTTGTGGATTGTAGCATAGCCGTCTGTGAATACAACGTGAAGAGTTTTGTTGATGATGCTGAGCCGACGGGCTTCTCTCGTGACCTCAGTGTCCGTGGACTTGCAGAATACAGTCGCGAACAGACTCACGTCAGCGAGACGTTGGATTCACACGGTCATAAGATCACAGGTTTGGATCCGTTTGCGGCCGACACTCAGTACGTGGACCCTAGCCACTCCTCGCTCTTGCTGACACCGTCGTCGTCGCCATCTTCTCATGACAACCTATTAGCATTAAGCGAGGCCTACAACAACAGAGCAATTGGTCGTGTAGACATGGCGCCTCCGCCTCAACCTTCAATTTGTCTGTTGTTAGCTTTAAAGTGTCCATCGTACAGTACGTCTGGTCACCACGCATCTGATTCGCGTCAAGTTCTGTCATCTGATTGCACATAAACAGGCGCATATCACCACCCGTGGCTCGGTTCTGTCCTCCGAAATGGATGCCGCGGCCGCCCTACTCAGAAATATGTAGGATGTTGGAGACCAAAACCAAAGGAAGAAATCCCGTTTGGTGGGTGGCAATGTAGAACCGAGACTTCTTCAGGTCGGCCGCCACGCTGGGAATCGCCGGAACTCCACCGACGATTCCGTTCGACGATGACGCAGACATCTACCTACCTACGCGATACTTGAAGCCGAGTACGTCCACGCTGTAGACGACTAGACTCGCGCCCCGCATAAATGAGCCAAGCCTGGGTCGCCCCGCTCCAAATTTTGACCCTGGCTTTCTCGTGCACTTTCTCTATTGCCTTCACCGCACCAAATCAACATCCTTCTTTCTCATTCTCTCTCTCCAAGATGTTCCGCCCGCTCGCATTCGTAGGCGCCTTCTTTGCGGCGGCCTTGGTAGTCTCGCAGACCGCCGAAGCTGGCACTGTGACCGTGCCAGTGCAGCGTCTCACGAACTAAGGTCTGGTCGAGAACTTGACGCGTCAAGCGCTCGAGGCCCAAACTACCAAGCCTCCCGCTGGCATCACCATCCAGTCCACGGCAAGGTCGTATTGAGCAACTACCAGAACGCACAGTATAACGGGACGGCGCAAATCAGCACTCCGCCGCAAAGCTTCATGGCCAATCACGACACGGGCTCGAGCAATCTGTGGGGTCATAAACAAACAGTTTGGCGCCCACTCCATCTACAAGAGCGCGTCGCCGTCGACGTACGTCAAGAATGGTGCGACTTTGCGATCCAGTACGGCAGCGGACTGGTCTCGAGCTTTGGGTCGCAAGATACCGTAAGCTTTGGCGGGCTCACCGTTACGAGCCAGCTCTTTGCAAAGCTAATAAGGTCAGCGGCATTAAGTCGCTCTACACCCGCGGGCAAATTCAATGGCATATTTGGACTCGGGTTCGATACGATCCTGGAGAACGGCATCCCCAGTCCTATCCAGAAGCTTGTCAAGGCCGGGAACTTGGATGATCCGGTGTTCTCATTCTACCTCGGCAACAACGCCGCTGGGCGATTACGTTCAGTGGTAATTACACCGCACGCTTTACAAAGGCGATCAACTACTTTCCCGTGACCTCGCCTGGGTACTGGCAGTTTGGACTTGGTGGAGTCAAGTCGGATCGACCAGCATCATGTCGACCACCGTGCTGGCGATCGTCGAGTCGGGCACATCGCTCATCACCTGTCCGGCTAAGCAGATCGTTGCGCTCGCCAAGGTGGTCGGCGCAACTGCATTGCCGACCGGGCAGTACACTGTGAGCTGCAGCACGACGGTGGGGGCTGCAGTTTCGTTCGCGGTCAACGGCAACACCTACACGCTCCAGAAGAATGATTACATCATCGATACGGGCGCCGGTGCGTGCCTCCTCTGCTTCCAGACTATCAACGCCAACTTCTGGATCCTAGGCGATGTATTTATGCGCAAGTATATGTCGTCCACAACTATGGCTCGGGGTCCACGGGCCATGCATTGGCCTTGTCACGACTGTCTAAGGGTCTTGTCGTTTCTTGATGTATACCAGCAATAATAGCGTGGGTGGAGATTTAAGCGAGTGAATGAACAACTCAATGGATGGATGAATCTCACTACCCAACTATAGTCTACAGCATTCTAGTTGAGGAGGTCGCTGTCGATGAAATGCCTCATGACCTGTCGAGACGGCAAAATTTATATTCAGTCAAACCACGAGGCTCGCCCTGAACTGGACAACTGCAGCTGGCGGCCCATACATAGTGAACTTCTATTTCTCTCTCTCACTTGGGCTCTTTGATTGATACATTCGGTGACACAATCAAAAGTCGGATCCGCTTGAGGCGGGCGGTGTGGATGTCAAACAAAGATACGCTTGGCGGTTCTATGCATGGTAATCAGATCCTCATTGACACGGTGCATTCATGAACAAAGCAAGGGCATGCTACCAATTTTGTGAGTATATGGTAGACGACGTGAGACCTTTCAGGAGAACTCGCGTCTCTGTACGAAAGCGTGCGCGACCGCTGGCTGGTTCCGATCTGAATCACGGACACGTGTTGTTCACCTCCCTTTACTTCTCGTAGGTAGACAATGTCGTGCATTGGCTGTCGGACGTGGTGTGTACGGTTCTCACCCAGTTGTTGCCCATGGGGTCATCGCATGTTCACATGTTGGCGATTAGCAAAGCTTTATCCGTGCCATAATTGAACGTCCAGCACTCAAGTCTGATTACAAGGGCAGAAACGGAGCCTGTTGACAGGTCAACTTCGTTCTCAGATCGATCCACAACCAACTGGCACCATTCGCGACACCATCATTGACCCTGAGTCAGACGGACACTCTATCCGTCTTCTCCAAAACTTGATGCTCTATGACCCAGAGACTATCGGCTGTGCATAGCACAGCCGCTCATCGTTTCCGCGCCATTCTTTCGTCATGAAATGGTGTGCTTCAGTGGTGATCCAGATCTTTTGTGGATCGTCTATTGCCATGCCCGGCTCACGTCCAATCGCTGAATCGTACGCGAGCGACCTACATCACGACGCATACGCACATACACCCGCCTGCCTCACGTGTGAGAGCAGCATTGAGGGCAGTGTGTGGCCGTGCTCAGCTCAACGCTCGTTCTGCTGTGGAGATCGCCTGGCCTCCTCCTCCTCGCCCTGCTCAACCTCCGCTCGGCTTGCCCAGACGCTCACATTGCAATTTACCTTCTACAGCCCAAGCAACTACCACCACCTCCACCACCTCCCCTCCTCTACGATGTTCCGTCCGATCGCCTTCCTCACGCTGATCGCCGCTGCAGTCTTTGTCCAGTCGTCCGACGCTGGCGTCGTCAGCGTGCCCGTGCAGAAGATCCCCAAGGCCAAGCACCTCAAGACCCTCCGCGACCAGGCTGCGGCCAAGCTTGCCTCGGCCACGAACTCGTCGGGCATCTCGATCCTCGATACCGGCGACGTTGTGCTGAGCGACTACCAAGACGCCGAGTACTACGGCACGGTCTCGATCGGCACGCCGCCGCAGCAATTTGCCGTGATTTACGACACGGGCTCCAGCAACCTTTGGGTCCCGAACAAAAAGTTTGGTTCGCACGCTGTCTACAAGCACGCCTTGTCGTCGACCTACCGCGCCGACGGTTCGGAATTTGCGATCCAGTACGGCAGTGGCCCAGTCTCGGGCATTGTGTCGGTCGATACCGTGAGCTTTGGCGGTCTCACCGTGCCCAACCAGAAATTTGCCGAGGTCGACACCGTGAGTGGCCTGGGGCAGCTCTACTTGGAGGGCCAGTTCGATGGTATCTTTGGTCTTGGCTTTGATACGATCGCCGAGAACAACATTCCTGGCCCCATTGAGAAGCTTGTCAAGGCCGGCACGCTCGACAAGCCCGAGTTTTCGTTCTACTTGGGTACGGGGGCCAACGGCGAGATCTCGTTTGGCGGTGTGAACACGGCTCGGTTCACCGGTGCGATTAGCTACGTGCCAGTTACCAAGCGCGGCTACTGGCAGGTCGCGCTCGGTGGCGTCACGGTCGGCAGCACGAGTGTCGTGTCGACCACAGTCCCTGCGATTGTCGACTCGGGCACGTCGCTCATTGCTGGTCCGCAGGCGCAGATCACCAAGCTTGCCCGGGCCGCTGGAGCCACGGCCACGTCGGACGGCCAGTACCGGGTCAGCTGCAGCTCGACTGGTCCGGCCATTTCGTTCTCACTCGGCGGCAAACAGTACGCGATCCAGAAGGCCGACTACACGCTCGACGGCGGCGACGGCTCGTGCTACTTGGCGTTCCAAGCGTTTGATGAGAACCTGTGGATCCTTGGCGATGTGTTCATGCGCAAGTACTACACCGTCTTCGACTACGGCTCGACGAGCGCCGGTGCGCGTGTCGGCTTTGCCAAGGCCGTGTGAGGAGAATGACCAGAAGGTAGTCAGAGCAGAGACACCTGCGAGATTGTTAGTACTTCATAAATGTTATCCAGTTTGATCCCATGTGTTGGTTCGGCTTCATCTGTGTAGTTGTGGACGTGAGGGATCGAGGTCACTCCATCCGAGAAGAAATGTTGACCCATCGTAGGTGCCAGCGGGTTGATTCAACTTGATATTCTCTCTGGTGCGGGAAGATGTCAAGTTGTCTCACCATTAGACCTCTTGACACGAAACATGCGGAGGAATCACCCACCTCCGTCATATCAACAAACTGCCCGGTTCAATTGGTTGGACAATTGCACTTTTAGTGTCGCATTCTACTAGGACAGTGCAGTATCGGCCGGAGTGTGACGATTGTTCTAAATACAGAGTAAAATGGCTTCAGAAAAATAGAATGCTGTCTTAATGCTACTGAAGACCCTCCAATATTGCGATCTTCTCGTCCAGTTTTTTTGCAAGTGCCTTCCACGTGCTTCTCCATTTTGGGGCTGCTCGGTTATGCATACACTGCCGCCGTAATCTTCAAGATTGTTCGTGGTGTGACGTGGTCCACAGGCGTGACCGCACACCGACCAGCTAGCAAATGATAGATGCCTGGGTGTTGTGTCGGTTCGCCTGGACTACAATGACGCCATTGCCGCCAGGACCAGCGTTGCCTCACGATCCGCCATCAAACCACAGCCCATAATAGCAGCTCCCAGCGATGAGACTCTCAGATCTTGCAATAAAAAATCCATTAGTTCGAAGTGTCAGTGATCTCCCCATGGGAGTCCCATGCTCAATTACGGGACCAGCTGTCCGTGATGCATCTACTAAATCGTTGCACTGCCCGGCTCATGTTCACACAGTAGGTGCGCGTCTACGCAATGACCTACTATATATAATTCAAGAGGTTATAGTCTCTCGAATAACTTTTTTAACACAATGTGAATATCCGAAAAATCATGGATAGCAGGTGATCGAAAGAAACCGGGTGCTTCGAAGAGCTAGAAACTGGACTTGAGCTGCCCGTGACGATGTCACGACGCACTGGATGTGTAGTCGACAGATTGTACAAAGGGCGGTGGGGTCTGTCAGGGTCGGTCAGTGACCAATTCAATGTCACAGACCCCACAGCTGTCGTGGCCGTGCTCAGTCTGTGGTCCCTAGACCGACCCACCTCGCCAAACTCATGCCCACCCTTCGCGCCCCCTGGTCGGCTTGTCCTGCAGCTTACATTGCAATTTGTCTTCTACAGCCGAAGCAGCTCCACCACCTTCCCTCCTCCCCTCCTCCTCTTTCACGATGCTCCGTCCGATCGCCTACCTCGCGCTGATCGCCGCTACGGTCTTTGTCCAGTCGTCCGACGCCGTTGTCGTCCATATGCCGATGCAGAAGATCGCCGCGGACAAGCACGCCAAGATGCTTCGCTCCCGAGCCGCTGCCAAGCACGCATCGGCCACGATCGCCTCGGAAATGTCGATCCGCGACACGGGCAACGTCGTGCTGACTGACTTCCAGAACTCGGCGTACTATGGCACGGTCTCGATCGGCACGCCGCCGCAGCAATTTGCCGTGATTTACGATACGGGCTCCAGCAACACTTGGATCCCGAGCGAAAAGTTTGGTTCGCACGCTGTCTACAAGCACGCCTTGTCGTCGACCTACCGCGCCGACGGCTCGGAATTTGCGATCCAGTACGGCAGCGGCCCAGTCTCGGGCATTCTCTCGGTGGACACGGTTAGCTTTGGCGGTCTCACCGTGCCCAACCAGACATTCGCCGAAGCCAATAATGTGAGTGGTCTCGGGGACGACTACATGGACAGTCCGTTCGATGGTATCTTTGGTCTTGGCTTTGATACGATCGCCGAGAACAACATTCCTGGCCCCATTGAGAAGCTTGTCAAGGCCGGCAAGCTCGACAAGCCCGAGTTTTCGTTCTACTTGGGTACGGGGTCCACCGGCGAGATCTCGTTTGGCGGTGTGAACAAGGCTCGGTTCACCGGTGCGATTAGCTACGTGCCAGTTACCGAGCGCGGCTACTGGCAGATCGCGCTCGGTGGCGTCACGGTCGGCAGCACAAAAATCGAGTCGACCACAGTCCCTGCGATTGTCGACTCGGGCACGTCGTACTTTGCCGGTCCGAAGGCGCAGATTGCCAAGATGGCCATGGCCGTCGGTGCGACTGCGACAAAGGACGGTCAGTACAAACTTAACTGCAACTCAACTGGTCCGGCCATTTCGTTCTCGCTCGGCGGCAAACAGTACGCGATCCAGAAGGCCGACTACACGCTCGACGGCGGCGACGGCTCGTGCTACTTGACGGTCGAAACGTTTGACGTCGACCTTTGGGTCCTTGGCGATGTGTTCATGCGCAAGTACTACACAGTCTTCGACTACGGCTCGACGAGCGCCGGTGCGCGTGTCGGCTTTGCCAAGGCGGTGTAATGATCCTGTTGACCAACCATCGTGTAGTGATGGTACAGTACCGGAAGTAAACAAATTTGCGAGGTTAGTAATATATAAAGGGAAACGCATTTAGTCATTTGGGGTGCGTGTGTTCTAATCGTTCATACCTTTCATATAGGCGTCCAGAGCTCCATCACGTGGCTTTGACCGGGGTTGCACGCAGCTCACGATTCTCATTCCGAGCGTGTAGGCTGGTGGTCCGTTGGTCTACATTCACACGACATTTCCGTCATAGCGAGCCGTTTTCATAGGTGTGTTTTTACGTTTTTCCGGCCAATTTCATCTTGATCTAGTCCCACAGTTTGATCAATCCGTCCCAGCCGCAACTCACAACCTGACTTGGCTCGAGTGGATGCCACGCCACGCCCATGCACGGCCCACGATCGTGTGCGCGCAGTTTCTTGTACAATTTCGTCGACTTCCAGTCCCAGAAACAGAGCTTCCCTTCGCCATCACCTGAGACAAGGTACTGGCCATTCGGCGAGAAATTGAGCTGGCATGCATATCCGGCGTTCGCGTGTCCCTTGAATATCTTCTTGCGCTGGATCTTGAATTTGTCGCGCGCCGTGTACACATCAATCTGATTGTTCAGCGACTGACCGGCAAAGAACCCACCGGATGGATGGAGCGTCACAGCTGGCATGGAATGCATCGCTGGTTCGGAAATGTACTTGATCGGCACGGGAATGCCCCACTCCCAAATCAAAATCTTTTTGTCGTCGGACGTCGACACAAACCGGCGATTGTCGTCGACAAACGTCACGGAATTCACGGCCTGCAAATGGTGATTGTACTCTTGGACGATCTCGCCACTGCGCGTATCAAACTGTACGACCATATTGTTCGAGTCGCCAATCACAAAGTTGGTATTGTCGTTGGGGTGAAACTTGATGCAGTAGGGCACGCGGCGGTTCGTAAACGACTGAACCGACTGGCCAGTCTCGGTGTCCCATAGCTGAATAAACCGATCGAACCCGCACGACAAAAACTGCTTGCCATCGTTCGCCATGTGGACCGCGCGCACGGCTGCACTGTGTCCCTCGTACACACGCTTGCACTGCCGATCGTTATATACATCCCAGATCCGCACGGTATGGTCGAGACTGCCGGACAACAGCAAGTGGCCATACTGTGGGAACAACTCAATAGCTTGAACGCCTTTGGTATGGCCAGTCCACTTGTGAATGCATTTCTTAGGCAGAAACACTTGGTGTTCGGCGTCGTCGTCGGGCTTGAGACCACGCGGCGGCTCGACCCACGTGCGGCCCAAATAGTCGTATTCCTGGTCGCCCAAAAACTCGGTCCGCGCAACCATGGCTTTCTGACCGGCCTTGAGACGGGCAGGTAACAAATGACCGTTTTTCTTTTCGACCATGCGGTCGAAATCCATGTCTTCGTCAAACTCAGTCGTGGTCCGTTCTTCTGCCTTGCGTTTCTTGGCGTCAATGCGGGCTTGCCGCAATGACTCTTGCTCAGCCGTGAGGGTTCCCGCCTCGGCATCGGTAACCACACTGGCTTCTCTGTACGGAGCCCAAATGCCGTCGGTCGCTTCGTCGCCAAATTCGTCGGTGAAGTCTTTTTTCGTTTTCTCCAAAGGTTTCCGCTTGCTCGGCGCGCGTTGCGTAAACACGTTTTCTTCATGTGTCACGTCGTCGTTCTTGTCAGATATCACCGTCGGGAGGGACATACCCGTGTGCCGCTGGTTGTACGTGTGGTACTGGGCGTCGAAATTAAAGTCGTCGAGGTTAGCGCGCTCGACCACGCCCGTGACGATTTCTTTGCCGCCGCCAACCAACGTAGGGTTCGACTGCCCCGCGTTGTGAGCGTAAGCGTTGTTCGGACCGTGGAACGGCGCGAGGGTCGAGTCCACGGGCATATTGACCGTGAGCTGCGTGGATGAGGACGCCGCGAGGTGCTGGGTCGCGAGGACGTGGTAGGGGTTGATCGAGGCCGCAACGAGCGGCGCCGAGTTGACAACCGGCAGCGTGAGAGAGAGTGCTGTGGTCTCGGTGGGAGACGAGACATCTTGGGTGTTATCCATAGACGTCTTGCGGTCGTCGCGGTCGTCGTCGTCGCTCGACGCATACTGGAGGAACGCGTCCATAGTCGCCTGTGGGCGATTGCTTCCGCTTGGAGATGCACCAGGGGGAAATGCAACCAGTGGATGCAACTTGACATAGTGTGGCCCACACAAAAGTGAAATTGATGTGGACCACGGAAAACAAGTAAGCTGTGTTATTAACACAGTGTTGCGGTAAGACCAAACTTCATACAGTAGCCCCTACCCCTCCTTTTCTAACTTTCGCCTTTATGGACGTGGACGAAACGCACACCAGATGAAAAGCATTTCCTATCACATACAATATATTCTCAATAAGACGATATATCTGACTATAGAGGTACTTTGCTATGATACAGGTATTATAGCTTTATTATCTTATATTGAAGGTGTATGGACAAATTTACATGATTTTACGCAGGTAAACCTGTCCTGTATGTGATGGTGTACAGACGTGGCTCCGACCCCGTCATCATGTCATGGTCACTTGGCGAAGAGATCAGCTTCCAACGGAAGTATCTGGTTCCAGTCGCCAGTCCGCAACAAGCACCGTCGCCCACACATCGCTTCCTCTCTGTCCACCCAATCGCTAACCGATCATTATGGCCGACGCTGTGTGGGACATCAACAAGTCCATGCTGCCGGTCGCGCCCGAGGAGCGCCTGCGCAGCGACTCAGACCCGCAGCTCCATTTGCTCACGAACGCCGATGGCACGCCGCGCGCGCTTGACATTGCTGTGCCCGGCGGCTTTCGTCGCCACCATGTGCAGCAAGAAGGTGGGCCGCAAGTCTCGAAACACTTGCGCGACCAGATCATCGACCGCATCTCGAGCGTCTACGATCCGTTCATTGGCAGTATGCTCTCGCAAGACAATGACCTGTACGACGAGATGGAAGTAGAAGAGCGCGCGCAGAATTTGCTGGAGACGCCGATGTTTCGGCTGCCGGCGCAGCGCCGCTCACTGCGCAGCAAGCCGTGGGCAAACACGCCGACAGAGCGCTCGGCGCTATTGGTTGACCGGTCGCCCGATTTGCGCGAGGGCGTCGACGTCGAAAAAGCTAAGCCCGACTCGGCGAACGAGCGCGGCAAGACCACGACGTTGTGGCACGCCTTGCTGACGCTGCTCAAGGCGTTTGTGGGCACGGGCGTTTTGTTTTTGCCGGAAGGCTTCCGCAGCGGTGGCCTGCTGTTTTCGCCGCTGTGTCTGTTGGTTGTCGCCGCCATGACGCTCTACGCGATGATCCGCTTGCTCCAGTGCCGCGCCATTGTCGGCGGCACGTATGGCCACGTGGGTTTTGAAGCGTATGGTGCGTGGGGCCGCCGTATGGTCCAGATCTCGATCGTCCTCATGCAAGGCGGTTTTTGCTGTACGTACGTGATTTTCGTCGCGCAGAACATGGCCCAAGTACTCGAGTTCATGGGCGTGCACCTTGCGACGTCGACGCTCGTCGTGCTCCAAGTGCTCGTGTACGTTCCGCTGTCGTGGATCCGGTACATTAGCTACTTTTCGATCAGCAACCTCATTGCCGACGTCTTTATCCTCTACGGCCTCGCCTATATTTTGGGCAACAGCTTTGCGATCTTGGGGTCCGATGGTCCGCAGCACGTGCAGTACTTCAACCAGCAAGACTACCCAGTGTTTATCGGCACGGCCGTGTTTACGTTTGAAGGCATTGGGCTTGTCCTGCCGACGCAGAGTGCACTCAACAAGGCCCGCCGCGCCAAGTTCCCCATGCTCCTCAGCACGACCGTCATTGGGCTGTTTGTGTTTTACTGCTTTTTCGCCGGTATTAACTACCTTACGTTTGGGGACAAAATCCAGCCCATTGTTACGTCCAGTCTGCCGCGCAACGGCTGGTCGGTCTCGGTGCAGTTTGGGTACTCGATTGCCCAGTTACTGTCGTACCCGCTCTTTTTGTTCCCGGCCGTCAAGATCATGGAAGAAATGCTCGGGTTTCCTCGTCGGGCGTCCGGTCTTAAGCTCGAGAAAAATCTGTTCCGCGCGTTTGTCGTGCTCGTGACCATTGCGATTGCGTACTTTGGCCAGAACCGATTGGACCTCTTTGTGTCCCTCGTTGGCGCATTTTGCTGTGGTACGTGTTTCTTTTTCCTTTTTTTCTTCTTCAGTTGGGCACCGCGACTAACCGATATGTTGTGGTCGATAGTGCCGCTGAGCTTTGTGTACCCACCACTGTTTTACCTCAAGCTCGCCAAAAAAACCACTATTCTCGACAAGATCATGGACAGTTTGGTCGCAACCATTGGTGTTCTCACGTTCGTTTACGTGACGTACTCGAACTTGTCCCAGTGGTCCAAGTAGACGCCAATTCATCAGTAGGACAAAATTGGGTTGGTGCGCATAGAGTTTTTCCATTGCTCGTTAGTCTCTTCTAGACCGTGGCTCCTCATGCACTCACAGTTTAGACCAAAAGAACAATACTTTGCTGCATCTCAAATCTCCATACAAAGTTTTGTTGGCACGTGTTGAAGTAACTGTATATCGAATGGATTAGGGCAAAACACCGTCGGCCTCCCTCCCTTCCTCCCAGTGTGGGTCTAAACTTTAGTCCTCTTCTTCGACCTTAGGCGCGAGGTAGAAGCGAACGTACCCCATGTCGCCAATGGGGTACTCGACCACGATCGGAATGCCGGGTGACATGGACAATGTCACGGTCTCGGACAGCGGTGTGGCCTTGGCAAACATATTTAAATAGCGCAGCGCAAACGTGAGCTCGACCGGCTCTTCCATCGTAATGATCACGCGGTCCGACTCCTTTTCGGCCGCCGTGTTGTTCTTGAGCGTAATGTTGCCGGCCCCCAAATCGCCCGAGACGGAAAACTTGACACCCTCTTTGCCGACAGCGATCGTGCACGTGTCGCCCATGGTCTGTAGGTCCCGGCAAATGCGCTGGAACTCGGATGCCGGCATGCGCACTGTCGCCATGTACTCGGTACCAGGAATGCCGAGGTGTTCGCTGTCAATGTCCATGAGCTTGAGCGAAAAGTCCGAAACACGATCACCCGCTGTGTATGGGAAAATTAGTGTGGAAGTGCAGTGAACAAGATGCTGCGAAATACGTACAGGCGGCTTCAAACATAATATTGAGCGCATCGGCATTGTCGTCGGCCGAGAGCGACAGCGCGTCGTCGTTGCCCGAGCATTTGAGGATTTTCGAGAGCGACGCGGTCTGGACACCGAGCGAGATGTTGCGGTCGCAGCGGTAGTGTTCAAAGCCCTCGGCGCGCAACAAGAGCGACACAAGCGACACGTGCGAGCCGTCCATCGACTAGTTGAATAAGCACCGTAAGCAATAGCAATTTTTCGGTGGAGGAGTATCAAATGTACCTGCAGAGCAATGCCCGACTTGGTGCAGTCGAGGTTGCCTTCCGAGATGAGGTCTTTCATCGCTTCGACAATAAGCTTGACGATGCGGCCTTGTGGGAGACGTGCTTCGAACATGGTGCTGGAGAAGGAGGGAAATGGAGCTAACGGGATGTGGCGAATTTGCGTGTGCGGAAATGGCGCAGGGATGGAAGGGTGGAGGGAGAGAGCTGGTCACAAAAAGCGCGCCAAAATGGAGGGGAGGGAGATATGATATAGGTAAGGCGACATCCCGATTTTTACTTGATATCTGTAATTAAGGCTGTTGATGCTGTTAAACAAGTTTTGTATGGCTGAAAAAGGATTTTGGGTTGGCGGGAGTTCATTGGAATGAAAATTTGGCGGGAGATGATAATTTGTCATCGATGTATGCGGTCATTTGGGAGAGAGCAGATGTTGCGTAGCTTATGGGTCCAATTGTTCATGCACACAACGGACGATGACCCACTATGGCCGTCGCATTGCCTGCAGCTTGAACGTGGCGCCGCCGTGTGCGTTGATCTGCGCGCGTGGCTGTGATCGCGACACTGTCCCATTGCCAACGAACAAACCTGCCGCCGAGTCGAGCTGCGGTAGTTCTGGTTTCGGAGGCTTGATGGGGAGCGAGGCGAGCTGCACTGGAGGACGAGGTGGTTGTTTGTAAGCTGCTTTCTGTCTTCGCGTCGTAGTCTGTATTAATCCTGAAGAGCGGTCGTTGGGAGTTGCTCGAGCGAGTGGATTGGAACTATGGACCAAAAGGGTTTCCCGTTGGTTGCCGTTGCGCTGGTGGAGCACGCTCACATCGAACTTCAATGCAGAGGCACTCTGATGGAGAACGTTGGCGTCTTCTCGCCGCTTTAACTTGCCTTGGATGAGCACCTTCACTGTGTTTCCTGCTGCGTCTAACGGAGGCTTGGTACTCAATGCTGGCGCGCAAAACTTGCGTGATGTGAGGCATTCTTGATTGACGTGGCGGTCCAGCTGCCGTGTGTCTGCAAACGTTCGTTTGGCACAGTACACGCACTCTAGTAAGTCAGATCGTGGGGCACGATTAAGTTCCTCGAGTTGGTTGTTCGAATGTGGAAGCTCAGGCGTCGGTCGTTCTGGAGTCGTTAATTCACGATCTGAACTACACGCCACCACGTGGGCGTCCAAGTCGACGATCTTGACGTACTTCAGGCAAATCTATCAAATCGGATCAATACCATGAAAAGCATAATGGATGGGGCTGCGTACCACGACGTACCTCGCATTTGTTAGTACGACTTGAGCAGGCAACGGTGTGGGTCGGCATCTCCTTCCGCTTTAATTTGAATCCGCAAAGCTTACACTGCCAAGAAACCGTTAAGCAACCAGCAAACACCTTCGCCTTGTCGGTCGATCGACGAGCAACCGTACCAGTTCAAGTCCATGCGGACAAGCACGCCTGCAGTGGTCTTCCAAATCAACCCGCGTGAATGTCAGCCCGCAGTCGGCGCATGCGTGCGTAGCAGCATGAACCGCAATGATATGAGAGGCGAGCTCAGCCTCACTGGTATGCAGGTCGCATTGAGGACAGTGGAGGTGGGTTTGCTGGTCCCGCTTGAACACCTTGTCGTGGCAGACTAAACACTTAAACTACGGAGAAACTGAGTCAGCAGTGCTTGGGATACACCAAAGAACTGGTACAAACCCTGTGATAGCTTGGATTCCTTGAACATCTCACTATGTGCAGCGTCATGTTGGCCGACGTGATTTCGGCCAAACACATGTCGCACACTGTTAAGGATTCGTTCGCCGACGAGTTTTGCTGTGTGCGGCTTTCTTGCGGAACACAAGACGTCGAGTCATTTGCTGCTCGATTCGGTGGCCCTAAAGCAACAACTCGACCACCCAATCGATGACCTTCCGACGAGAATGCCCCTTGTGCAAGCTTGATATAACCCGCAAGGGAGTCCGTATCGGCCTTGGCAGCTACGCGATCGGTGACGACGTCAGTCGACGAACCGCTTGCGTGAATTCGGTGCTCGGCAGCGCGGAATGAACTGGTTCCCAGCTTTTCATTTCTCTTTGCGAATAAGTCTACGGCGACCGACGCGGCTGGTTCTGGTGCGACAACGCATGCGCCATCGCCAAGACGTCTCCCGAGTCCTAGTCCCATCGACTCTATAGCTGTGTCCATCGACGTGGTGAGATGATGTATACTTCTGGTGTCCTGGTGGTGCTCATGTGGTGACGTCCCATCGAGTCGTAGCTGCTCTGTAGACGCTCTATCTATGGCCGATGTGGGTCGTTTTCGATCTGCTTGAGGTGGCGCAGCAAAGTCCATTTCCAAGTCTACATCTCCCAGTAGGCTCACAACATTGCCTGGCTTGAGCTCCAGAACCTTGACATAGAATCGTCTGTCGCCGTGGTCGATCAAGATCGTTTCGTTTACGCTCAAGACCGAATACCGCCGCAATGCAGACTCCATGAGCAGCTTGGGTCCGATTTCAGCAGCGATGTCGAGAAACAAAGTGTCTTCTGGTTGCAACCGACAGTAAATGCCACGTGGAATGTCCGCAACGTTCGTGATGACGACATCGTTTCCTTCGGTGAGCCGTAAGTTCTCCATCATCCAGTAGGGAATGAATACCTGTCCGTCAGGTGCGCTGAACTCTTGCACCGAACAATATTGCGCGAAGCTAGAGTTTGCGTCCTGTACACGTGCACCATATGCGCGAATCTGACGATTGCATCTCAGGGAAATGACCAGCAATTAAGATGATGCGGTGGGTGGACAAAAGAACGTACTTGAAACAGCATCGGCGTCGCAACCTTGAAACACTGCAATTCGAGTAGCACTTTCTACAGCATAAAAAAGTCAGTTAAGCTGCCGCACACGATTTGTGCCAGGCAAGAACGTACCGCTGGCAAAACGACCTTGTCTCCAAACTCGAGTTGTGGCATATCTGTCAGCAGATGTGAAAGTAAGAGAGATCGCTCTTCTCACAAGCTCGATCTATATGTCCGTACCAATGCAAGCGACGGAGAAGCATTGCAGCTTGCGGGGTGCGATCACCCCTTTTGACCCAACGCTGACGCTGCCAATTGGCAGTGGTCGAGTACTCGGTCGCGACGTTGCATGTCGGATTTGTGGTTGTCTACCGGAGAGAGAGGCAGACTTGTTCATTGCAGCAATCGATATTGAAGAGCAAAATTGATGCTCCTTGGCACGGCAGTTCGATTTGTTGCTGCATTTTTAGCTTGAATTATCGAATCCCCAAATAAACGCCAGGAATCACTGCATAGAATGACCTTCAGACTTGAACTAACGACGTCATTCATCCGCTAATGCAGACGCTTACTCGTAATCAGACCACATCAAGGGGCACCCATTTCGTCGAGCTCCCGCAAGATTGCATCGATCCCCTCTTCCACAAGAGCGGCGTGCTTCGGACCTCGGAGCTTTGCGATTTTCTTGGTCAATGATACGTTTCCCGCACCAGCTCGTTCTAACTCGCCTTCAAGATTACGCTTGCGATACTTCAGGTTTTCTAAGGCGCGTCTCGCCTTCTCTGACTCCATCTACCCTCAGAAACAATATTGTATGTTATAAGCCCACGACACAGTCCACATGAAAACTCTGGCAGGAAATGGGGCAGAGATGAATCCAACCTTTTTCGCAGCGATCACCTTCTCCAGCGTCATTAACTGATGCTGCAGTTGCTCGACGATCTGTTTGTCTACGTATTGTGCTTTGCGTTCTATTTCCTGTCGAGCACTGTCTTGTTCCTGCAGCCGCTCTCTATCGCTCATCATCTCTGCCCACGTCGCACTCATTTCGATCTGATGATCCTTCAGCCTGCAACACAATAAAGAAGCTACCATAAGACAAGGATTTCCGTTGCAGTACTGACGTAAGTACGTCTGACACGTACGCGTCCTTGAGATACTCGACCTGACGCTGACCAGTCCATACCCGAGTTTCGATTCGCTCTCGCTTGCGCTCCCGCGTCGCCAGTTCGATACGACTTGTCTCCTCCGCCGCAGACTCTGTCAAGATCTCTTTCTCCAACACTGCAATCTCAACTGTTCTCGTAGCGTTTGTAACCAGCAGCTCGCTGTGGACGAAACGTTCCAACGCCTCTACTCGACGCGCGTAGAGATCGTTTCGCTGGCGCCTTTCTCGCGCCATACGCCACCTAAGCCAGCAGCCAAGAAGATACCGTCAGAAACGTCGTGTCCACCGTCATCTCTTCCATAACAGCATAGCCATCTATGAACCCTTACCGTTCTGCTACGAGCGCGCGAACTTGCGCCAATCGATCGTCCATGAGGTTGCTTTCCTGTTTTCGGGTGCTAGTTGAAGTGAACGAACCCCGCCATATTTCATGACAAACACTCTGTGTTGGCATGGTTTGATTACAATGTAAGCTAACTACAGCATCAATAATTGAGAGGCGCAATTATTC
The DNA here is from genome assembly GCA_023334535.1 of Pythium vanterpoolii. Taxonomy (NCBI): domain Eukaryota; phylum Oomycota; class Peronosporomycetes; order Pythiales; family Pythiaceae; genus Pythium; species Pythium vanterpoolii. Next base: position 21,951 of record JAADVD010000091.1, read on the forward strand.
CGTCCTTCTTCTGGCGCCATCTTTATCAGCGATTCTCTAAACCGCGTGCTCCTTGATCGGGTCCCAACCGGTCGTCAGGTACTCGTCAAGTGCATCCAATTTGGCGATCTGCTCGGCCGAGAGCGTGACTTTGTAGGCGTCCAAGTTGGACTGCTGACGCGCCGGGTTCACCGACTTGGGCAGAGTGATAAAGTCCTTGGCGAGACTATACGCGACCAGCACCTGCGCCGGCGCGGCCTTGACTTGCTCGGCAATCTCGGTCACCACGGGGTTCGAGAGTTTGTGCGCTTTGGCAAGCGGCGAGTAGGCCTGCAGCTGAATCCCTTCGGCATGGTGGTACTTCACGAGCTCAGCCCGTGTCAACCACGGGTGAAGCTCAATCTGGTTCACGGCCGGCTTGACGCGCCAGGTCTGGGCGAGCTTCTTCAAGTGCGCCTCGCTGTAGTTGGACACACCAATGTCGCGCAGCAAACCTTGCGACTGCGCGTCTTCGAGCGCGCGCCACGCGTCGGCGCGGCCGTCGGGACTGCCCGGCGCGTGAAGCAAGTACAAGTCAATGAAGCCGCCACCAATACGCTCGACGCTCTCCTTGACCGCGTTTAGCACGGCATCATAGCTCCAGCTGCCAGCAAAGTACTTGCTGGTCACAAAGACCTCGTCGCGCTTGAGTCCGGCGTCGGCAATCGCTTTGCCAACGTCGGCTTCGTTGCCGTAAAACTGCGCCGTGTCAACGTGGCGGTAGCCCAGCTTGAGCGCACTGAGCACGGCGTTGTAGGTCTCGGCACCGGGCTCGCTCTGGTAGACGCCGAGGCCAATGACCGGGATCTTGTGGCCGCTCGGCAGTGTCTTGGTCGGAATAGGGGCCGCCATGGTGAATGTAGAGTGGTGGAGTTTAGGTAGTGAAGTTGATTGTGTTGGACGCGGAAGATTGGAGAATGAGCTGTGAAATGCGAGAAGCGATCTGGTGAGAAGCTCCCTCCTGGCATTGATGAAGATGATGTTTCGAGGGTGGATCCTGCATCTAGAAGTTGGCACCGTCCAACAACTGTGGTTGATTGGTGGTATTTTGGCCAATCAATGCTCTTTCGAGTTCCACGTTGTGCACATCAACAGCGCCATCCAAACCTCAACACCAAAGATGGGTACACCACCGAGAAAGGGGGAACATATTCACTCCATGCGGAAAAGCAATCGGTAAACAAGTTCAACACACCTTCAAGTCAACACCAAACCACACACTCAGTGGCTGCAACAACACACAACACACCCAGCGTGTACTATCGAAACTATCAAAGTGGATTGTCAGCCACTCACAAGGATTACAAAATGAAGTGCTCGTCCGTTGAATTGAAAGATTTTGTAGTGGATGCTAAACGAACCCTGCCACGCACCATGGGCGGATCGATCGATAGTAGTTTTGTTTATAGACTACTACGGACAGCGTGTTCCTTGATCGGGTCCCAGCCCGTAACAAAGTATTCATCGAGCGCGTCCAGCGTGGCCACCTGCGTCGTGTCCAACGCCACGCTGTACGCCTCGAGGTTCTCGAGCTGGCGGTGGGGCTTTACCGACTTGGGGATCGTAATGAATCCCTTGGCGAGGCTCCACGCAATCAGCACCTGCGCCGGTGTGACCTTGAGCTGCTGCGCAATCTTATTCAGCGTCGCGTCTTGCATCTTTTCTGCGCGCGCCAGCGGCGAGTACGCTTGGAGATGGATGCCCTGCTCTGTGCAATACTTGACCAGTGCCTCGCGCGTCAACCACGGGTGGAGCTCGATCTGGTTCACCGACGGCTTGACGCGCCAGGTCTCGGCCAGAGCTTGCAAATGTCCCTCGCCATAGTTCGACACGCCAATGTCGCGCAGCAAACCCTGCGATTGCGCATCCTCCAGTGCACGCCACGCGTCAACGCGGCCTTCGGGAATGCCCGGCGCATGGAGCAAATACAAATCAATGTACCCGCCGCCGATTTTCGCGACGCTCTCCTTGACAATCGCCAATGCGTCGTCGTAGTTCCACTTACGCGCAAAGTGTTTGCTGGTCACAAAGATCTCTTCGCGCGGCACGCCCGAGTCGCGAATGGCCTTGCCAACGTCGGCTTCGTTGCGGTAGAACTGCGCCGTGTCAATATGGCGGTAGCCCATTTTTAGTGCGCTGAGCACGGCATTGTAGGTCTCAGCCCCCGGCTCGCTCTGGTAGACGCCGAGCCCGAGCACAGGGATGGTGTGGCCGCTGCCGAGGGTCTTGACCGCCATGCGTGCAGCCATCGTCGCTTATGGAGTTTGAAGCTTTACTTGTTTTGTCACCTTCCAGAAGTGGCCAGTTGAACTTTGGAGCAGTGGCTACCAGATGAGGTCTCGTGACGAGACGCTCATCAGCTTTTGGAAGGAATGAAGGTCACGTATCGTATACGTCATCAAATCGCTACGTCATCATCTCCTGATTCAGATCTCACGACACCATGATTGGTGGGCGAACATTCTCGTTTGCGGGTTACGTTCATCACCACTCCAATGCAGGTGCAGTGTTATGTTGCTATTAAGTGTGCACAGTATGATTTGCCATTAATGGAAAGAAGGTATGTCTGGGGGTCTCCCGTATGCGTGGCGACCTACTGCGCTTAGTAGTAGAGAACCTTGCGACCATTCAGCGGCTGTGTCGGGCGGTTGTCGCGGCCGTGGTTGGTCGCTGGGCGGTCCTTGTACTTTTCCGCAAGGCGTTCGTACTCGGCCGACGTGATGTGGAGCGGGTTGTTGATTACCCACCAGTTGACGATCTCGGTACATGGTGGTGTCGTAAGGCTGCCCTGGTAGTTAAACAAGTGGCTTTTGGCCACAACCGCGTTGAGCAGGTCCACATAGTTAACCCTACAAAACAAAGTAAATCAGCGAACGCCAACGCTGCTCCTACCACATCTCGCAAACGCACGACAGGTTGACAGGCACAGGGCCATTCTCGTTGCCCTGCTCCATGGTGCGCCACACGTTTTCGACCCACGCATCCTCCTTGGCCTCGGATTTGACACTGAGCAGCAACCCCGTGACCAGCAGCCCGCTCCCACCGTCCTCTTTGTGGACAAAGTGGATCTCTCCATTGTAGTGGTGGCCGTAGATCGTGTGCTCCGACTTGGTGTGCACGTGAAACTGCACGAGCGTGTAGGTCTTGCCGCCCTCAAGCGTGAGCGCCACCTTGCAGGCTGCAATACCAATATTACCCAGTATTGATACCTCACAATCCATATCAACAGCATTGTTCCTCCAGCTCACCGTTGTCGCCGCTAAACTCCCACTTGTACAAGTCTTCGAGCGTCTTCAAGTTGAAGTTCTCACAGTCCCCGCTAAACTGGATCGGCGCGATGCGGGTCGTGTTCCACAGGTTCACAATCTCGTCGCCCTTGTAGACCAGATTTACTGGCGACTGGTGGTGCCCACCGCACGCTGGGTTAATTTCGCTCCAGCGTGACGGACCGAGTTGTGCGGCATTGTTTTCTTGGTATCCCCACGGGTCGGCGGCTGCAGCAATGCCGAGAAAACCTGCGCTGACGAGCAGCGTGCGAAACGTAGACCGCACCATTTCAATAGGTCAACTCGTTCGAGGAGGAGTGGAGGCGAGTAGAAAAGTGGAGGAGAGGGGCTTGTGGCTATTCGCTGCAAAATGGTCAGTGAATCGAGACCGCAACTTGCTGAAAGATCTTGGCCCACTTGAATGCCCCTAGTGGGATGAGTGGTCACGCATGCTCTCAGCCAGCCGGACGAATCGCTCGTTTAGTCGCCACTGGACGGTCAAGAATAGCAGTGAGCCATCGCATGGCGACCTGTCGACATCAACCGTCGCACGTCCAGCATGATGCCAGTGCGTCCTTTCACGCGAAGATCTTGGTCTCAGACTCAGATATAATTCTGGTATTTAACCACCCTGGTAATATACGTTACGCATCATTAAAAGACGGTCTTCTATTGAGTGCTTTCGGCTATCACCAAACACCATCATGCAAAACATGACTGCTAGGCCGAGTGCGAGCAGCTACACACCGCCAACACGCGGCGGCGTGAACGTCGGCGGCGGCAGCTCCGTGGGCCGCGCACTGTTTGCGCTAGTTGGTGGCCTCGGCGGCGCCTACTATGGCTTCTATTTGCAGTCCAAGTTCCTCGAAGAGCGTCGGGTACGTTTGATAGTGATGACCCTCGTCGCAGCCACAGACATTTATCTTCATGTATATGGGTCGCTAGGTGCGTGTGATCGTGGAAACCGAGGCGCACAAGCGATGGCAAGAAGAGAAGGCTGCAGCCGCTGGTGGGGACAGTAGCGAGTCTCCGTAGACGCCGATACCAATCAATCCAATCCCCGTAACCACTTCTGCCCATCAAGCAACATAATGGTAGACGAGACACGTTGTTGATTCAACTCGCCGTGACCGGTGCGAGTGCGATTGGCAGTGTGACCTCGCGCGTCGCATTGAGCAGCACCAGCATCTGCTTTTGCTGACCGACGAGAATCTCCACCAACTTGCGTTCCATGGCTTTGAGTTCGCTCTCCTTTTCTTCGCGCCGCTGGCGCAGCGAGGCAAGCGTCTTGTCAATGTTGCGCACTTCGCTCTTCTTCCTCTCAACCTGTTCCAGCAGCGCTTCGAATTCTTCATTCAGCCGACGCTTCTTGGCAACGACCGCCATGTTAAGGCTCCCGTCACCCGCGGCCGATAGGCTCGAGGACGACGACGAAGGCTGGAGCATGAGCTGGCGCAGACTCGCTTCAACGCCGTGGGCATCGTTCTGGAGCTGCGCGATCTCGTGTTCGAGAGCTGCTTTCATCTCGGAGACTTCGTCCATTTGCTTTAGCACGATCGAGACTTCGTTTGATAACACGGCGCTTGCACTGCGGTGGGCGACCAGTTCGTCGCGCTTGTAGTTCGTCAATGTCTGCAGCATCTCGTTGTGGCGTGCTTGGAGCTGGGTCCAGGTCTCGCGAATTTGTGATAGATCTTTTTCGTATTGCCGCTGTTCTCGCTGCAGTAGAGCACCAAGGTGATCGTGCCTGGACTGGAGCTCCATCAGTTGCGTCGCGTGGGTGTGGGTTCCTTGGTCCAGAGTTTTCTTGGCCTGCGTGATGACGACCAGCACCTGGAACGCCATGGATTTCTGCTGCTTTTTTAAGGTTTCTTCCATGTCGAAATGCGCATCTTCAGCCTTTTCCAACGCACTTCGCAATCGTGTGAGTTCCGTTTCAAGCGCTTCTTTCTGTTTCTTCAGCTCGCCCATCGCGACTTCCACTTGTTCAATGAGCCGTTCCGAGTCCTCTTGCACTTGGTTGATCGCATCTTCTTGATCGTTCAGCAGTCGCTCTTCTTGCGCTTTCAGTTTCGCGTCGAGCTCGACACGGAATGCATCATCCATCTCTTGACGTGTCTCCTCGAGCTGCGTTAACAGTGATTCTTCTTGTTCCGACACCTTCGCCGATAGTTCCGCCTCTTTCTCCACACACAGCTGCTCAAGTTTGGTCGCCCAGTTAGCCTCCAGTTGCTTTACAGCTTCCAGTCGCTCTTGTTCTTGCCGTCGAATCAATTCCTCTTTCTCGTGAAACCACTTTCCTTCTATTTGCTTCATGTCTACTTGGTGGTCATCAGCGAGTTCTTCGCGGAGGTTTTGCGTCTCATCGTTGAAACGGGAAAGCAAGACTGCTTCCTGATCAATCAACGCCAACGCAAGCTCTTGCTGACTTCTCGCGGACTCGCTCTTAAGAATGTCGGCTCGTAGTGCCTCGATATTCAATCGCTGTTTTTCTTCTAGCTCTTTTCGCGTAAGTGCGATTTGCGACTGCAACAACATGCGGTGGCGTTCCTCGGCTGCCTGAATCGCGCGCACGGCCTCGTTCTGGACGCTGTCGAGTTCGTCTTTCTGTTTTTGCTTAATTTGGAGCGCCGCTTGCTGCCACTCGTTCTCGCGATCTTGGAGTCCATTTTCGTACGCCACCTTCTTTTCAATCTCGAGCCTTGCCTGGAGATCGTCCATGGCGTTTTGCCATTTGGCCGTACATTGCAGCAGCGCATTGGCTTTTCGATCGTTCAAATCTTTCTGCAGCGTCTCCAAATGGCTTTGTGCCTTCAATTCTACTCGTTCCAGCGCGCTCTTCAACGCCTTTTCGTGTTTGGCGCGCTCCTGCTCGAGTTCTACTTGGAGGTTCTCCAGGACCTGTTGTTTCTCTTGCTCCAGCTCCGTCACATGCTTTTTCAGAAGGTCTTGAAGGTCTCGAGCATGCTCCTTCTGCAGACGTTCGATGATTGCTGCGCGCTCACGCTCAAACTCACTGCGCAAGTGATCCACTTCTGTTGTGTGGCGCTCGGTAGCGACTTGCAATGCGTGCGTGATGGCCTCCGCGTGTGCTTCGTCTTGTTCACAACGCCGACGCTCGGCTGTTAGCTCCAACTCCAACAGTTCTTGCGTGCGACGATCGACTAGGGACTCTTTCTCCTGCTGCCACACGCGCTCTTGCTCCACCAGTTCTGTCCGCGCAATTTCCTGCTTGGTCTCCGCGGTCGCTCCGAGGCGATCACATTCCGTCCGCATCTCTTCGATCGCCGTTAGCGCTTCGTGTCGTTCTTGCTCGAGCCAGTCGCATCGCCTTTGAAGCGCACTCAGAGCGGCCGCGGACTTCTCGTCAACTGTCTTGAGTGTCTGTTCGTATTGGCCTTCCAATTCACGCAGTTGACGCGCGTGGATATGTGCGAGGTCTTCTTCCAACTGCGATCGTTCTTGCTCGTAATACTGCTGCAATTCCACTTTCTCTCGAACGCGTATCGAATCTGCTTGCGTCAACGCCTCGACACGTTCAGCATGCAGCGACTGCGCCAACTCGTCGCACTTGTCCATAAAATCTTGACGCAGCTCCCGCTCGCGCTCGGCTAATTTGTTGTCAAGGGCTGCCGACAACGTCTCCCGTAACTTGGTGACTGAAGTGAGGCAGTGGAAATGCCAGAAGGCATTCGCCTTGGCAGCAACGCACCGATTCTCGACCCTCAACCTGACCACCGACAAGAAGCGAGCGAGTGCTTGCTGACGGCGCATCGCTTGCTTGTCTTCGCTCCACTTGTTCTCGAGCACGAGCAGCTCACCCTGTGTTTTCGCCAGTTTTTGCATGTAGCTCTTGTTCTCCTCGTCGAGGCGATCAATCCTCAGGTTCTTCTCTTCCTCCATGGCCTTTAGTGACGACTTGATGGTCGCTAACGCCTTGGACATGCGTTCGTTTGCCGATTTCCCATACTCTTTCTCTTTCACGGTCTCTTCCTTGGCTGCAATCAGTTGCGAGCGTGCATCGCTCAGTTCAATACGCGCTTTCTCGAGCTCGTCCTTGTCTAGCAGCGATTGCTCGCGCGTCTGTAGAAACTTGACCTGCGTCTCCTTGAGCTGGCGCGTCAGCAGCAATTTGCTCTCCTCCAGTATGGCCTTGTCATCACGCAACTGCCGCTCCAGGTGGCTCTTTTCGGCGTTCAATGTGCTGATCTTGTGCTCCGCAATCTTGGTTAGTTCTTCGGTGGTCGCCGTGAGCTCGCATACTTCCTCTTCAAGACTGTGGACTTTCTGTTGGCTCTGCACTTTCAGTTCGACTTCATTGTCCACTTGGTTTTTCAGATACTGGCGCTCGTTGTCGAGGCGCCGAAGCAACGCTTCCATCTGCATCCGCTGCGTTTCGTCGTTGGCGTTTTTCACGCCCATACTGCCGTCTCGTTTTCGCTCGTCTTGCAATGCTTCGATGTGGCCTTCCAAGTCGACAATTTGTCGGGTCAGCCGCACGTTCTCCTCGGCCATTTTCTCGACCGCAAGCTTGCTGTTCGCCTCTCTGGATTTCCACATCGTAAGCTCTTGAACGAGGTCAGTCACATTAGCCTGGAGGGTCGTGATCTTGCCCTGGAGACTCGCGAGCTGCACTGTCATCACGTCTTTTTCTTGTGCCACGTTGGATGCTAGTCGCTCCAGATGCCGCTTGTGAGCTTCCTCTTGGTCTGCGAGCGCCGTGCGTTTTTCTTTCTTGAGTGCCTCCATCGAGGCCGTGATACTGGCGAGATGCGAACCCAATTCTTCTTTGCACTTCATCTCGGACGCCAACTGGGCCTTGAGATAGTCAATTTTGTTGGTGAGATGCTTTTCCATCGCGGCAACGTCGTTTCCTGCGCCATTCGCCCCTGCTGTGGACGTTGCGACCATCGCAGCCGTCGATTTCGCCTTGAGCTCGGTGAGCTGGCGCTCCAATCGCTGGTTCCTTTCCTCAAGCTGCGGCACGCGTGTCTTGGTGAGATCATCCAGCGCAGCCCGCGCACTCTTGGCTTGCGACAGCGCGACCTGCGCTTCGTTTTGCCAATGATTCATCTGCAAATGCGCAGCTTCGGTCTGCTCCTTGGCGGTGTACTCGCTCAGCCGAAGCGCCTCCATCTCGAGCTGGTATTTCTCGTGCAAGCGTTTGAGCTCGTGCTGTTGCGTCTGCAATAGCTCGCGGCGGATTTTCTCGGCCGCATTGTTGGCTTCGTGGAGCTGGAGGTTGAGCGAGTCGATGGTTTCGATCAACTCACTTGTAGCTTCGCTGGCAGAGCTGGACTGGCCACGTGATTGCTGGCTGTGCGTCTGATACAACTTCTTGCTCATCGACTCGAGCTCCACTTCTAGCAATTTCTTGCGAAACTCGTCTTCTCGTTCTTGCATAGTGGTTTGATTTTGACCCAGCTTGTGCTCGAGGAGCTGACGTTGTGCTTCGACTCGTTTGACCGCGGCCTGTTCGCTGGCGAGGTCTTGCCGTAGCCGGTCAATGACTGCTTCCAATCTAGCGGTATCGTTGTCTCCTCCTCCACTCCTCAGTTCATGTCGACTCCCCATAATTGGCTGTTGGTTGTCGGACGGATCGTCGCGCTCCAACGATTGTAGCAACATATTGCTCGGCTTCTTTTTCTTGGCCACACTGGAGCCGGTCAAGGAAGTCACCGACAGTAAGGAATCGACTGACGCTCGCAGCATGGCTGGCTTCGTTCCCCATTCGACTTCCTTTTCAGATCGTGCACTGGACCCCACTGGTTGCCGCCACGGCAGTGACTCATCCGTCTCACCGTGTTTTGCAAGCTCACTGAGAAACAGTCGGTCATACTGAAGCGCTTCATCCTCAAACTCTTCCGGAGCGGCTACCGATTCCATTCCACCTAGTCTTGGCCGTTCATTTTTCTTTTTCTTCTTCGTCATCCCACCACCGCCAGTAGCAGCGATCGCTCGCTCCTTTTCCGTTCCGGTCTCTCGCACCCACGCACCCTTTTGCGTAGCGTCCCATCGAAACCCGCGCTCGCGGAAACTCGCGATGTCGGCGTAAATGCGGTGGCAGTTGCGACACACCGAGACTTGCTTGTAGAACGCACTCGGGTTGGTTCGGCCGAGTTCCATGCGGTGGACATTATCGGCTTCTTGCCACTGAAGTGCTCGATTGTCGTGATCCTCCGTGTCTTTTCCGGTGGTGCGCGTGGCCGTACCCATGACAAACGCCATCTCGGCTTTGGCCAAGAGCAAATTGTTGTTGCCAATCTTGAAGCGCCGCCCATCGTCTTGGAGCACGAGATCGCGGTCGCTGGCGTTGCTCTCTCGCCGCGGTGTATTTCCATTTGTGCTGTCGTCACTCTCGTCGCCAGGGTCGTCGTTGGATTTCTGCCCTGGTCGCGCACCGTACAAACCACGCAGTGTAGAGGGGGTGACGCGGCAAAACTCGCCGCGGCATTTGATGGTGGCACCACCGGCGCCACCGTTGGCATATTCGTTTGATGGATGGGATGATGTGCTTGCGAGTTGCGACGGAGTTGCTTGCAGCTGTGGCAATGACTGACTGCGTGACGACAAAGTGGACGGCAGCGAAGACAGAACGGACGTGCCGCTGGGCGGAGCTTTCCGTCGTCCGTTCGATGACATGGGAGTCAAATAAGACTACGATCGATAGAGCGATCAACGCGCTATTCGTCAAGCCATTCAATTACCCGCGATTCGTCTCATGCACGGCACGAGTGACGCAGAGAGTTCACACAGTCACTACTAAATTGTGCTTGCATGATCGCACCGTTCTTGAAGCGTATTATCGCGCGCTAAGGGAAGGGAAACCAAATTCTGGAGCACCACCCATTGGTTTAAAATGCTGCATCCTCACTTTTCATTGGCTAAAATCTAATTAGACTCATCCATTTGAAACTGCCCGTGGCTAATTTCAGGAAAGCAACGAAACGAGCACTCATGAGGAAAACCCTTCAACACCAATCCATGTATGTAAGGCACCGCGCGACTGCTGGTGTCAACTCCTATAGCTGATCGCATCGGCCATCTCCCGCTCTCTCGACCGGCGACCCTTGCGGCGGAATCAAGCGCGTAGAAGTCGAGCAATCGCGACAGCGGACCGTGCACTACGTGTGGGATACTCCCTTCTTTCCCGATGCACCGCTTGGACGACGACGAGACGCTGCTCGACTCGTTCCGCGACCGCCTACGCGACGGCGATGTCCGCGTGCATTTCCATGGCGCAGAAGGCGAGCCGCTACCCGGTGTACTCGAATTACGGCGCGACAAAGTCTCGTTGGTGTGGACCAACAGCAACCGCGTGCGCAACGGTCAGCAGCGCCGCGCGCACATCCGCTTGAGCGACGTGTGCGCTGTGCGCGACGGTCGTCAGACCACGAATCTCATCCGCACGCTTAAATACATTGACCCAGCAAGTATACCCCACAGCGACGAGTGCTGTCTCTCGCTTCTCTCCTCCATACCCCCCTGTCCCTACGACGATGAAGGAGACGAAGTGCTTTCACCCACACAAGACGACTGTTACCAGCGACGACCACTCGCACCGAATGGAGTGATGGCCGCTTCGCTGTTTACGTTCGACCTCGAGTTTGAAGACTCTTCAACGTGCGCCGTCGCGCTCTCGTTTTTCCTCGCGGAAGCGAATTTGTCGGGCACGATCGACTTGTACAACGATGCTGCCGACATTGCGTTGCCCCACGGCTGGTCGACGCGGTGTTTCCAGCTCGTGTCGCATCCGTCGTTCGACGTCTTGGTCGTCGTGGTCGTCGTAATCAACATGGTGTCGATCGCCTTGCGGCCCTTTATTTTCCTGCTCGACGAATCGACCGAACACCACTTGCTTGTGAATACCAAGCCGAAAATGACTGAGAATCTATCGCCACTCGAAGTCGCGTTGCTGCTCTTGCTTACGGTCGAGCAAGTCGCCAAGATAATTGGCTTGGAAGGCGTGCGACCGCTCTTGCGGCAAAAGTGGGACGTCTTTGATTTGGTCGTTGTGCTCCTTAGTTGGCTCGCAATCATCCCCAGCGCCTCGCTTTCGGGGTTCAATATGCTCTCGCTTCGACTCTTTCGCGGTGTCCGGCTGTTCAAGCACTGGCAAGGCTTTCAAGAGATCGTCGAGACGTTCTTGCTCTCGCTACCGATGGCCGCGAACGCTGCGCTCTGTTATGGGTACTACCTCTTTCTCTTTGCGATCCTTGGTATGTACTTGTTCAACGACTCGCTCGAACATCGCTGTGCCGTGAGTGTCGCGGCGCCGTCGACTAGTGCGGTCTTCATGCCGTCGTCCACGGCCAAGGATTATGCTGCGGCACTACCGACGCGGTTCTGCTCACTCCAGGATCCCACCAGCTGCAAATCACCACACGAATGCGTGGCAATGGTCGCCCCCAACAGCGGCAACACGGGCTTCCACTCGTTCCAATCGTCGTTTCTGACGATGTTCCTCATCTCGCTCCGCTCGGGGTTTGGACCCGCGATCGACGGTGCGATGCAGGCGTCGTCGTTTTTTGCGATCATCTACTTTGTGGGGTTCATGGTGTTTGTATCGTACATGATTCTCTCGCTCTTTGTGGGCATCGTGCGCGGAAGCTACATTGACGTGACGATTCACACCGACGCCGACAAAGAAGAGCTCAAGCTGATGTGGGAGAGGTACGACAATAAACGTCGGCCCCAGTTTCCATCGGCAACCAAAAAGTTTCCCGATATTGTTGCGTTGTTTTGGGACAAATGGCGGTCGTCTCGCATAAAACTGCGCGATCGCGTGCTCCACTCGCTGCTGTTTGCAACCAACGAGCACGAAGACACGTTTCTCTCGCGCATTCGCTTGCACCGCGAGCAAGTGTTTTACCTCATTGACCCGGCCGGTGACTGTATGGCCAAGCTCTGTTCGATCTGCGACTCGGCCGTGTTTGAGCATTTCATGAATGCCGTCGTGTTTCTCAATAGCTTGTTGTTTGCGATGGAATACCACGGCATGCCGACGGCGTATGCTAGCAAACTCTATACGGCGGAGAACGCACTGATCTTGGTGTACACGGCCGAGTTTTTTGTAGTTTGTGGCAGCGCCGGTGGCCTCGTCAATTACCTTAAGAGTCCGTGGAACCGCCTCGACTTTGTGATCCTCACGTGTGCATTTGTCGAGTTTTTCTGCTTGGCAACGTCAATCGTGCTGTACAGCGATACCTACACGCGCGCGATCTTTGTGCTTCGCCTCTTCCGACTCGTGCGGCCGTTTCGCGTGATTCGCAAAAAGAATGAGCTCCTCCACGTGCTGGACGCTGTGATTGCCAGTGTCCCCGCGTTCCTCAGCCTCACAGTCTTTCATCTCATGATCAACAGCTTGTTTGCGATCGTCGGCATGAACCTGTTTGGTGGCCAGTTTCCGTTGTCGATGCGGTCGCATTTCAATACGTTTGGCGACAGTATGCTCACGCTTTTCAAGATTGCGTGCGGCGGTGACACGTGGAAAGTATTCTACGCATCGCTCCAAGCCAGTTCGTTTGGCGTGGCGCTCGTGTACTACATGGCGTACTTTATTCTCTGCAGCTACATCGTGCTTAATTTTATGCTGGTTGTGTTGCTGCGGAATTTCGCCATGAAAGAAGACGAGAAAAAACGCACGTTGAGCAATTTGTTCCAAGACCGCATGCTGATCATGCAGCGCGTACACCACTTTGACGAGTACTCGTTTCTTCAAGACTTCAGCGACCTTTACAAGAACGACATTATGTATGCGACGCTCTCGGGCAGTGCGGAGAAGCGCGCCAAGATCGAGATGTCGACGACCGAAGAAATGACGTTTCGCTTGCTCAAGATCTTGCCGACGTCGGATTTCTTAAAGATCAAGGGATATGGCCAGAAAGGCAGCAACGGTACCAGTGGTGGTGGGGGCTCTTCGTCACGCGTCCATGGCGTCAAGTATGCGCGTCTCGATCCCGTGTCGCCGCGACGGGCGCCATCCCCGAGTGCAGCGACGGCCGAAATAGAAGACTTTGGACCTGGTCTGCGTGGGCGGATTCGCCGTTTCTTTAGTGGCACGTGGATTACCGCCGACGTCGCATTGTTTTTCTTTCCGCCGCATTCGCGGTTCCGACTGCGCTGCAAACGCCTCGAAAAAGAAACCGACAAGTTCATTTTCACGTGTATTGTGATTCGCACAGTACTGTTGCCACTTCAGAGTCCCGTCTACGGCAATCTGATACAAGAATTCAACAAGCTCACCGACGTGCTGTTTGCGTTTGTGATGCTGTTCGAGTTTATCATCAAAGTCGTGTCGCGCGGGTTCCTTTTAACCCCAAATAGCTACTTGTCGACGCCCATGAACCAGCTCAATATGGTCGTGCTCATGGGCTGCTCGCTGCTCCTTCTGCTCCCACGCTCAACCATGGTCACGCTGTTCCGTCTTGGCCGAGCGTTTGGACCCGTGCGCGTGTTTTACCGCGTCAAGATGTTTCGCGTGATCATTGAAGCCTTGAAGCATTCGCTTCGCCAGATCTTCTACTGTGTCGTGATCACGCTCTTTCTCTTCTACTCGTTTGCGACGCTCGGCATGCAATTCTTCGCCGGCAAGTTCTCGCTGTGCAATGACCCGAGTGTCGCGTCCCACGCTGAGTGCGAAGGCTTTTTCTGGAACACCAAGACAGGGATCCTAACGCCGCGCGTGTGGGGGAATCTTGCCGGTATGCACTTCGACAATATCGGCGGCGCCATGGGATCGATTTTCGTCTTGGTGACCAAGAAAGGATGGCTCCCTGTGCTGAACCTTGCGATGGACATTGTGGGCGGCGAGCATCAGCCCGTGCAGAATGCGTCGGCGTACTTTGCGATCTTCTTTGTAGTCGTGATTTTCACCACGCGGTTCTACATCCTCAAGGTGTTTTCGGGCATCATCATTAACAATTTCCGGTGCTACAGCGGGACATTGTTGTTGAATAACCTACAGCTCATCTGGATGCGCAACCGCCTCGCCGTGATCCACTTGAAACCAAAGTACCCGCTGCCGCAAAACAAGTGGCTTTTGCAGGCGCAGATCTTTGTCCAGACGCGTGCATTCCGCATGTTTACCAGCGGCATTGTGATGCTCCACGTAATCCTCCTCGCGTGGTACCGGTCCCCCGTGGGTCGCGAGTTTTTGGACGAATTGAATGATGACCTGAACGGTGTCGTTTCGACCAACGAAGAGCGTGGTGTGTGGTGGCTCCACTACGTTTTTTCGATGATCTACGCCATAGACGCGATCATGTGCGTCGTGTCTATGGGCTGGAAGGACTTCCTCATGAAGGGCTTCACGTGGCGCACGACCAACAGCGTCACGGCGTTCATTATGCTGGTCGGCCCGTCTCTCACGAACTCGCCCGTGCTGCTTGTGTTAGGCATGACGCGCGCGTTTGATTTCAAGCACATTTCGCTCGTCTTTGAGCGGTTCTATTCGATCCGAACGCTGTTTGAGACGCTCCTCGCTGGCGTGCGCATGACGCTCAAGGTGTCGCTACTGCTCGGCTATGGCGTCTTTGTGTTTGCGACTTTCGGAATGCAGCTCTTTTCGTTGACGCGCTGGGGCTACGGACTCGATTCCAATATCAACTTTGTGACGTTTCCGACCGCATTTACGACGTTTGTGAAATTCACGGCCGGCGAAGACTGGTACGACACGTACCACTCGAGCAGCGTGACGCCACCGAATTGTGTGTCGTCGGGGTCGTTGACGTGGGCTCGGTACACGAGCGATTGCGGCTCGCCACTGCTGAGTACCGTCTTTTACCACATGTTCTACGTACTCATTACGCTCGTGCTGCAGAATTTGTACGTTGCGACCATGGTCGATACGTACGTGTCGCTCTCGGCTGTCGGCAAAAATCAAGAAGAGTCGTTGCAGCTGCTCGGCTTTCGTTCGGATGACCTTCGCCATTTCCAGGCCGTGTGGAGCCAGTTCGATCCAGAAGCATTTGGGTACTTGCATCGTCGGCAGCTGTTGAGCTTTTTGTCGCGGCTTCGCGAACCGCTGGGAATGGGCACTGCACAAGACATGGTGACGCGCGAGATCGCCCGCATGGATCCAGATACGGTGACAGCGGCGGTTCGTGCGCGCGTCCAGCAACAAGTCCACTGGGCACGAAAGGAACTGTTTCAGGACATTGATGCGCGTGTGTGCGAACTGATTTTGCGATTACGGATTATCCACGACGACCATATGGGAGCCGATTTTACGTGTCCACCGTCGATGATCCGCTTTACGGATTTGGTTGTGGTGCTGACGTCGCGGATCGTGCCGCTCGAGAGTTTGACTGTCCAAGACAAGGTCGACGAGCTCGCTGTTCGAGGATACGTGCGTCGCCATCGATCGGCGATCAAGATCCAGTCGTGCTTTCGCATGTTCCGCGTACGTCGACGCAATGTTCGGTCGAGGGCTCGCAGCTTGATGATAGCTAGGGAATTCCGTGACACGATGGAGATGGAGATATTGCCGTTGAAAGAGTCACGTTCGCGCCGCGCTTCCGAGCTGATCGCAATCACCGCGCACAGCTCGGCCGTCATTGTCCCCGAGGCAGCGGAAGCGCTGGTGCAAGAGTCCATCATGGCTGCATTAGCTAGTGACGTGATCACCGTATCACTGGAGTGACTGCACGACAAGCACGATATGAAGTGCTATTGAAAGTCACACTTCTCACTGGAAACGGAAACAGACGTGTCGTATGACGACGAGAGAGAGCCACCAGGGCCATGCCCGCAAATTCAATAGGTGCGATTTAGCTGCTCGTGAACATGAAGGTCTAATGGGGAAGGCCACCCCACCCTGGATGTGAGGAAACGAATTCGACGCTCCGCTATGAACTGATGACTTGGGGTCGCTGCCTGGGTCCTGCCGTTGATGGTCTGCGCAAGATGTTGCCGAGTCAGTTCTTTTGTGCCGGAAAGTTGAAGTCCACATAGAAAACGTTGGCGTTCCTTGACTGTCCACTGGTTGGTTTGCGACTCGTGGGAGTTTGTCGTCGTCTTTCTCGGTCTACTGTCCGGCTTAAGGTGATGCTGGCTGCGACGATGACCGAATGGTCAGAGGTAACGGATGCGCTGATTAGGGCCGGATAGAATGGTCATCAAGTACTGCTGGTCGCACCAGGAGATGGTCATGTCAAATGGGAGGGTGTATCAAGTGGAAAGCTTGGTGGCTCTCACTGGAAAATTATACCTCAGACTGGAACGCAGCCTTTGCCATACGCGTAGCCTGGTGAATTGTATTGTCGGGCAGATTCAAAAAGGTGTTCACGCGAAACCTTACAGACTTAGGGGTGGCCTCTTTCTCGCTTAGGAAGCGCGAGGACTCCAGGAGAACGAGCATTTCATATGGCTCGTCCACAGTGGACATTTCCTCATCACTGTCTGTCCCAGGCTTCGTCAACGTTAGAGCCGTCACTGTTCTAGCGCCACTGCCTTCGTCGCTCTGTTCGTCAATGCCCTCTAAGTTCGCGTCAAGGATGGCGGATGCCAGTACTTCCACGATGCCATGGAGTAGGCTCTGGCGCTCGGTTATCTTGGTCATGCTGGCTGCAGTTTCGCACTTGTGAAATTGCCTCTACTTGGCCGCAGCAACAGACAGAAAAAAAACAGGATTTTTTTATTTTTGGGGTTCCATATTTTGACAATCATCCTTCCTTTATATCAGTTTGGAGCATAGCACGTACAATATCCGTGGATTCCACAGTTGTGACATGATTCACTCAAGTCCGCATACAAGGTCCACTTGCCTCGATGACACCAACAGACGCCTAAGTATCTCTATCAACGGGTAGCCCTGCAAGATTTCAATGCATCGCTATCTTCTCTTATTGGGATCACGGGCAGTGACAGTCCATGTATCAGGTATCGGTCGTCTGCTTCTTCCATTTCCATACAATACGGCTTTTTGAATTGTGGGAGGCGAAACGTCAACGAGGGTCCCAATCCAATTAACTATCCGCTCTACATATCGAGCGGTTGCATGTTTTGAAGCATGTGGAACAGTCACGTGTGTTATCAGAAGCTGCGAATCTCGTGTTTCTCGTTTTCTCTGCAGGCGCGTGGGCACTGTTGCTGACAACATGTATGGCTGCCCCTCATTTTAGCGTGATGCTTGTTGTAGGCTCATGCTATGTGTCTGACTGTTGCTGGTCTAGACGCACGACCTGTGCACTGATCAATACTTCGAAGTAGAAACCACCAAGCCAAGGTTATCAATTTGAGCGCTGCTTTACAGCTGTGTTTAGTCCACAACAATGGTACTCTCACCTAGCGTTTACGTTTATCTGGTCACCGTAATATTGTAGGTGCGGCCAACCAGTGCGCACCGACGAAGGTGATGGCGCACACCATGGCTCTGCCTACCGTTTTGTCAGGTGTTTCTGTCCAGTGAATAGGAGACTAGAAACAGCACACTCGACGCTTTGCAATCCGGTGATGATGAGATTGAAGTCCTCAAAACGCAAACGTGCAACCAGAGACCAATGTCTTCCACGCAGCGTCCTAGCCAACCCGTGTGGCCATGCTGCTGCTACGTAAAGACTGCTTCCTACGACAGACAGCTCACGCTGTGTAGGCTTCACACCTCAAGGTGGTAGTTGTTCGCGCAGTAATCCTCGTGGAAGGTGCCCGGCGTTTTCCAAAAACATTCAATCGTGTGCCATTGTAGTCGACGGTTTGACGGATCCGTGATGGATTTTGTGACGGCATGAGCAACTGCAGCAAACGTTTTGGATGCCAGATCCCCTGCATACCACATTGATGCATGCAACACCCAGGCTTATGATGGCATGGAAACGATCAATATTGAATTGGTTATGGACTCCACCATGACACACTGCGTCATGATCGGTTCTTCATTGGTATACTGTAATCTCGCGCGAGGTTGGGAGTGTGCGTCGTCATGCACTATGCTCAACGGGTCGTTGGCCACACCATTGGCCATTAGTAGCTCTTCCGCCACTCGGTCGGATCCACATGAATACTCCAGGCATCGGGGTTGTCAATAGGGTCGAGACTGTTGATCAGTGCCTTCAATGCCGCATCACTCTCCAAACATTCGAAACCGTATGTCAACATCGAGTCGTCGCTCGCTCGGCAGACATAAGGCTCGTTATCCACACGGTTGATCGTAATCTCTGATGGCCGCGGCACGTTCGAGGCACACACCACATTCATCACAGCCGTAGTGACTTGCTGGTGACGCTTGATTTTCTGACGATATTTCTGTGCATGAGTCATGGTCTGACGGGTCGTTTTCGTACGGACGACCGCGGCGATTCGCCGCCACGGACCTTGCGGAAATAGCTCGAGGCCACGGAGGAAGCGGTCGTGTTCTTGGGCAGTCCACAAATTTGAGCGTCGCTTCGGTGCGCTGCTGTGCCGCGTCGTGTCGCAGGACGACGATCCGAACGTCGCAGTCATCTGTGGCGCCATGGACCAATAGTCGATCTGATCCAACAGCGTGAGCGGCAAGCGAATGATCTCGTGCGGTGTGGACGGATCGGAAGAAGCAAAGAACTGCTGCTGAACTCGCGACGAAATGGTCATGATTGGTGGGGGTGGGTCCGACGCCGGGCGTGGAAATTGCAAAATGAGTCGATGGCTCAGTGCGGCTAAAGCGCCATTGTTATGATCGCGAGGGTGGAAGGAATCCTTCCCTGTGATGGAGTGACCAGCATTCAATTTGGCTTTCCACAGGCGGCTGGCTGTCTGACTGAAGGCGATCTCACTTTGACAGGGGTCAAGGCCTCGTCTGGCTCACGGTGGTGCTGGACTAGTAGTCGCTTCAAAAAACACAGTCCGAAACCGAGTCCCAGTTTCTGGCGACCGTGAATTCGCCCAAGTGAACGATGATCGTTTACGTCATTTATAAATCGCACTCGGTTTCTGACGACTGTAAATCCAGTCAGTGCAAGCACAACTGATATGCCCTTTGTACTGTACTATGCCTCTTCAGTTCCATCGTTTCTATTTTATACTTAGTACGATCACGGGGTGTCAAGCTGCCACGCTCTTTCTACTAGTGCATGCTCGACAAGTCACGCTTCGAGTCTCAGTGCAACCATAGATGCTTACTACTAATAGGCATACTATTAGAAGAGTCGGCTGTTTAGCCGGAATTGCTTGGCCATTCACTAAACGATTTTCATCATCATAGCGGCCATACTATCATGGAATCGACAGCAACAACCATCAAGACCAGACCAGGAGTACCGTAACCACCGAGTTGCTTAACAGATAGAAACAGTCCAATCCTCTAGGGTGTCCTAGATGATATTGAATTAGCGGGAATGTTCGGCATCGATTCGGAGCAGCTGAGTTGAGGTTCACGGATCCTCACCGCTCAGTACCTACGCAGTTGTTTAACATAGGCGAGGAGGTAAGAATCGATCACTGGCTCCTCATCGTCGCCTCTGCTATTATATCGCACTGTTCAATACTGTGGACAGTAGGAGTACTTCGAAGCTCTGTACATACCACGAAAATCTGGATCCGATACTGAGTGCCGTGCACGAACCACGGAACAGATCTGACCTGGCGTGCGCGTGCTTCGATTTTCGAAAAAACGTTTTTTTCTATAAATGCCCCGACGTGCAAGTGTGGCACAGTGTGTTTTACACGGCGGTGGTCGGCTCAGTCTGTCTGCACCACTCAAGTTCGTGTACGGTACGGCTTGCAGCACTGCCCAACCCAATGATGGGCTGTTGCAACATGCAATGCGGGACTTCCACTTGCACATAAACGGGATGACCCTTGCCGTACCGCAGAAGGAAGCAGAGAACGGTGTGAGGCTCTCGATCGCCAGTTGCTCGACATCTTTATTGTGTAGCAATTGCTGCAGCTAGGGAGAGATCTTCGGTTAGGAATCCAAAGTGAAAACGCGGTTGCTGTGTGAGGAAGCTATACTAGTACTGTCCTGGACTTCTTGCATCGCGAGAACATTTTACCACTTATGCTTGCCAACTTTCAAAGCTCATGTTGCATGGTGCAGCTTCAACGGCCAGAATGATATAGTAGCAGTGTACAGTATCTGAATCTTGGTACCGGTACCCGCGCCTATACGCCATTTCTGCCCTGGGCTGGGAGCCGACCACCTAGCCTTCTATTATATTCACTGCGTGATCATTTTCACCTGCATCACACCATTCTCATCAGCACAACGTCCACAATTAAGGATACATCAGATCCATATAGGTGTGGTACCACATGGACGATCAAGCACGACAACGCAGACCCCAAGGCCACAGCGGCCTTCTGATCAAGCTGACTCGATTGGCTCCACTGTCCTGACTCGTGTCAAAGATCACAAGGCTACTGCTATCCCATAATCGCACTTACAAAAAATAAATGCAACCAGTCGTGTATCGTAGGTTCCATCAGACTATTACTGAGTTGGAATGTGGAAGATTCTATCATGCGCTTTGTGTACAGGTTTAAGATACCCGAAGCCAAGTCACGCGAGCGGAAGATCACAGAAGCATTAAAGATAGACAGAGTGGCATCACCGTGGGTCGCACGTGGAGGTGCTCTGCTTACCAACCACTCACTCACTCACTCACTCACATTTTTTCACATTTTTAACTTTACCACTCACCGACCAGACCGAGCCCATATCCAGTTTGTATTGCCAATTTTCTCTACGCCATCCCCTGCGTCTCTGCTGTCTATTTTGTGGCGTCCCTCACAGCCCACAAACATGAACGACATGCGCACGATCCCAATGTATGGCTGTTTTGGCTCTCTCTAACGCTCACGCTTGGGCGACACAGGTTGTGTTATGAAAATCTCCATGATATGTGAAGTTCCGAGTCGTCTTGGTCACATCAAATGTCGCACTCGAAACCTCGAGGGTGCTTGATACGCGTACCGGACCATTCGCTGGATCAAGATTCGCGTCCACAATGTTCTCGGCACTAACCGGTGGATGCCAACGCCAAACCTCTTGGCTCGGACGTGGTTCGTCCTGTCCTGAAACAGCGCGGCGCACTTCATACAGCTGTTTATGTTGTGGCGGTACTTTTGCGTGTGGGTTATGGTCTGATGAGTCGTGCGTGGGTCAACGACAGTAGCGGTTTCTTTCCACAGGCCTCACGGGAACAGCTTGAGACCAAGCAGAAAGCGCCGTGCTCTTCCTCGGACAACACGTTGACGCGTTTTCGCTAGTGTGGGTGCGAGGCGTTCGTGGTAGTAGGTTTGCTCACAGCCGACGAGCCGAGCGTGGCCGACCAGGGTGGGTTCCACTCACGCTAGCATAGGCGACGCAGTGGACAGGGAGACGCACGAGCGCTTCGCCCTGTGGCTTTGTAGCAGCGAAAACCTGCTGTTGCCCGTCCCACGTGATGGTCATGGCTGATACTGTACAGGACTTGAATAGGTGCCACGGTCGGAGCAAAGTGAAGTGGGCCAGCGAGTCTGTGGTATGCTGGACTGACTGCTGAACCTACTCAAGTATT
This sequence comes from Pythium vanterpoolii, assembly GCA_023334535.1. Taxonomy (NCBI): domain Eukaryota; phylum Oomycota; class Peronosporomycetes; order Pythiales; family Pythiaceae; genus Pythium; species Pythium vanterpoolii. The sequence goes on from JAADVD010000091.1 coordinate 43,708, forward strand.
GTGCCTCTGAGTGGGCGTTCTGCATTATACGCTCGACTTGAGGGCATGCTGTATGACGCAGCATGCATTTGATAGAATGGGTGTGGGTTATATACTCGTTTTTGCACCCATTTACTGGAAGGGAGACCTTACAGACTTCAATTTCCTCTTTATCACGATCAAAGTGCAGAGCAGCACATCAGAATGCAACGTAAGGTGAGACATAGAAGTCTTAGGACTCAACTCAGTCGTTTTGAACCACTTTCTGATTAAGTGATTTGACATCACTGCTCACAAACCAAAACTTGCTTCGTTTTTATCCTACTAGCACTGAACAGATTCAGCCGAATTTGCTGCAGAGACCCATGACTCAGCTGCAATTAAACTCACATTCTGAGGAGGCGACGAATTGTTAGGACACCAACACTATTAGCGACTGACCACCTCGAATCGTCCGCTGGATGGGCTTATTGTCCGGCGTTACAGCGAACGACCACGGGTCCAGCTAGAAGAGACCGAAGCTGGTTCCTTAGGGCGGTGTCATAACTTACAGCCTGTAAACCGTGTGGGTTTTACGAAGTCAGTAAAGGCAGCGTAGACACTCCGATCCCCATCCTCGCAATCAGAGCTATGCAGCATTCGACTGTACAGTGTGTAGTTTGGCTCACAGACTGCAAAATCCATGGTCTCTTTGGTTGCATCTAAAGTCATTGATGAGCCAACATAATTTATGTAAATCTCGTGCAGCTCACTGTCATTTAGTTGAAAGGAGCATTTCTCAGGAATGGTGTTGGCATGTATTTTTCCTCGGTTGGCTTGTGTTTGCGAGGATATGATTCATCTTATATTATGCTACGTCACATGAGAAACCCACTCATTTATAACACCGAGGTGTACTTGCCGCCTTGTTTCAGTCTTCATACTACACGACCCTCGACAGGGCCAACGATAGTCCCGACGCGTTCGGTACCGTGTTGAGGTCGTCCAGGAACGAGTAGAGATCGTGTTCAAACAGATTCCAAGTCGAGTCAAAAAGATCCGTGCCGACGTGGATTGGACTGCTGACTTCATAGAGGGCGTGACCGACCGAGTCGTAGCTCACGACACGCGGGTCAAGGATCAGACCCGTATCTCTCCGAGCCTGAGCCGCATATGGCGAGTGCTTAGATGCTAAGCGCTGGCGACGCTCAATTTTTTGGCGATACTTTTGCGAGTGGGTCATGGTCTGACGCGTGGTCTTGGTGCCCACCATCGCAGCGATCTCTTTCCACGGACCAGTTGGAAACTGCTCGAGGCCGCGCAGAAAGCGCTCGTGCTCTTCGACTGTCCAGAGGTTGGTGCGTCGATGCGACCGCGACCGCGTCGCACGCTGTGTCCGCGCCTGGGTGGATACACTGGCCATGGCGGCGTAGCTGGTCATCACCGTCGGTGGCAGCCGAATGAGCGCTTGTGGTTCGGAAAAGAACTGTTGCTGGACACGCGTCGTGATCGTCATGAAGGGCAGTTCGGTAGTCTGGGTTCGAGGGAGAACTTTGCAAAGTGAGACTCTTTATTCACAGCTCCCGGGCGAAGAGATTGTCAGAATAGGGAGTGCAGTAGGTATTGGTGAGTGTACATTGTGACGAAATATGCTGGACCAGTGGCTTGATCCACACAATGCTTGTGTGGATCAAGTCACTGGTCCAGCGTAAATCCATTGAGGTGAGGATGAGGCGCGTGGGACATGGAGAAGTCCATCACATTCAAGTGCCGCTCCAGCATGGCATACGTCGAGCCACAGAATCGTATCCGTTCGAACCAATCAAAGGTGGTTGAAACCACTCAATCTAAATTCTCTACAAACGTGCGTGCGCAAAAACGATCCTATTCAAAGTCCTTATTCAGCAACGTTCTTTCTTGGTCATTATTTTATGAGCATGAGATAATTTCGTGTTGCCATATAGGGGAAAGGTGGCCAGATGACCTGGTTATGCATGTATCTACCCCTTTTCGCTTATCCAAAAGTTGTGGCTGAGATTTCGCGTTCGAAAAACTCATGAATCTCATGACAATTGGACAGTTCTATCCAGACAGTGTGCGTCTCTGTGTGGAGGCACATAAGACTCTTCATCAACAAAGAGCTGCTGAGTAGGTAGGCAATGTTGCGATTTGGCCCGGCACACTGGGCCTTCTTTACAGTACAAGGAAGGTGGTTATGAGTACTATTCTTTGATGCACTTCCATACTTCAGTAATACGAAGAGTACCGTCACGTTTATTTGACCACTGGATTTTGCTGATCGATTCTAGATATTTACCTTCGTGGATACTCGGTTTATACAGTTGTCGGTCCATCGAAATCGTCCAGTTGAAGATCCAACGGCAGGTTCAACTCGGCGAGCAATTCATCGAGTTCCCAGTTTTGGAAGACAGATTCCGATGCCGTGTTCGTGTCTGCCGATGGAGTAGCAGCAATGCCGTCGCCCACAGCTGTGTCGACCACGGGGTCTTGACCTTGCGCGACGTCGGGGTCAACGGCATCGTCGCCAGTCGGCACCCGGTTGATCTTGATGGCCTGACCGCAAGAGAATCGTCGAATCTTTTGGCGGTATTTCTGTGCGTGGGTCATAGTTTGACGGGTAGTCTTGGTAGAAACCACCGCTGCAATGGCTTTCCAGGGACCCCGGGGGTACATTTCCAGGCCGCGCAAAAAGAGCTCGTGCTCTTCGACGGTCCACAGGTTGAGTCGTCGCCGCGTCTTGATGAATGGAGCCGTTGGGGTCTCGCGTGGAAGGTTGTGGGACATGATCACCGTCGGTGGAATACGGATGAGGCCGTCCGACGTCGACGAGGCAGAGCAAAAGAACTGTTTCTGGACGCTCTCACTGATCGTCATGATAGAGAGCGATGCGGTGGCTCGGGACTATCTGTCGTGGTCACCAAGCGTCCGATTTCAAACTGAGAAGACATAGCAATGTTCAACTGTCGAACAACAAAACACCAGAACTCATTCCTGGGATATATCAAGGACTCAGTTCGCAAGTGTTGGTCAACTGGAAATTGACCCACATTCGCAGTTCGTACTGGACCAATCTATGTAGGGTGTACCTACCGAAAACCCGATAGCGAAATTCAGCTCGATGGGTACACAATTCCAGCCTGGTACGCTGTAGACAAATGTGTTCAGTAGTATTCACTTCGCGCCTAGAAAAATGTTGTGAATTGTGGGCGATCGGCTGGTGAGGATGGAAGCGCAACCAGCATTCTAGTGGAAAGCGCAACCAGTATTCGAGTGGGAAGCGCAACCAGCATTCGAGTGGGAAGCGCAACCAGCATTCCAACCGGATTCAGTTGGTTGCGTCATACAGTGCATCCATCTTTGCGTGCTGTGTGGCTCGGTTGCCTATGTTTCGTATGCACGAAATGTCAGTCCAGTGGCGACGCGTGCACAGATTGACAAAAAGAAGGAGACTTGGACTAATAACCGTCCCGCCGTTGTGCACGAACATGAAGTGATTTTACAACTGTCTTTTCCATCGGAGGCTCGAACGGTAGAGCTCCATCGATGCGTGTGAAAAGACTAACATGGCAAGCCAACGGCTGGATAACTCCACTCCACTCCCACCTTAAAGACTACTTAGCACTTCATTTCCCTCACACTTTCATCGATGCACTTTATCCGTTGTATTCGCTCTCCAATACCCTTTTACAACCAACCATGAGCTGCATGCCTTTATAAATCAATCATATTTAACACTTCTACGGGACCATGCAGGCAATCAGAGCTTCTCCCATGGGTAGGGTCAAAGCGCAACTATTTCATCGAGAGGGAATAAGTCTAGTTCTCGGAGGAGGTAATCGATTTCCGAGTCGATGACAGTCGACCAGTCGCCAATCACATCATCCCACGGACATACGTCGCTGGAACCGACACAGCAGTCGATGGGTTGCAATTCATCCGAGGCACATGAGTCTGATCGACCGCTCGGCTTCACGACGGTACTTACTGCCGCTCGGGCGGTCGTGCGCTTAATTTTCTCGCGGTACTTTTGTGCGTGGGTCATTGTTTGCCGCGTCGTTTTTGTGCCCACAATCGACGCAATCACTTTCCACGGTCCTTTGGGGAACTGTTCGAGTCCGACGAGGAAGCGTTCGTGTTCTTCTACTGTCCAAATGTTGAGGCGTCGCTTGGTCGTAATGATAGGTGCCTGACGCGCATGACGCGGGAGGTTGTGGCACATGATGACCGTGGGCGGAATCCGAATAAGCTCCTCAGTGGCGGACGATGGAAAACGATAGAATTGGCGTTGGACAGTGAGCGAAATGGTCATGGTGCCGTCGATGGAGAGTGGAATATGGTGGAGATACGTGTGGTCACGACGGAGCTGTTTGAATAATGAGAGAAAACGAAGTGGGCACGAGGGTGGCGTCTGCTTCGACGTTCTGTACACTCGTCTGATGGTTACGGTAAACGACCAACATTCACATGTCAATGCTGTCAGGTTTGTTCGATTTTTCTCGACCCAAATCCCCTTCTGAATTTCAAGTTTCGATTCGTGGTGACGATGGGTCCAGTAGGTTTTGTACCACGGCACGTGTTCTCCACAAAGGCTCACCACAGAAAGCAGTGCGATACTGGGGTACCAATCCGCGTTATTTGGGAATCAGAGACCACGCGAAGATAAATTTTGTGAACCGGTCGAAGTCGTGTCCGATGATTGGCTAAAACCATGATACTGAGATGGCACAGAAGCAGGGCCATGCACCTCATAGTGAAGTCGGGCCAGCCAGAGCCACAAACTCGTTATCTGGAGAGTGGGATCTCACCTGCTCTGCCACTCTGGCAAGTCGAGAGTGATGGATACGCTCTGCTTAACTGGAATTTTGTGTTAGAGGCTACAAATTCACCTTATAACAAGTTGAGTTATCTCTTGAGGTAATAATCCATCTGGTTAATTGGATTCGACCAACACTTATCTTGACGGTTGGCCACTCAATATTGACACAGCGTAGCGCTCTGGTAATGGCGACCTCTGCTGTAATTATAGTGAACAGAATCGTCTGGGTACAAGTGATCCGATGGCGTCCATATCAGATGACCGAAGGCGGTGGTTGACAAATTCGTGCGAGCGAGTGAGGCCGTCTGACGAGCCGCCTAAAACCACGTATTGCTGGCACGTGGTAATTTATTAAAGAGGGCCACCACGCCACAAGCAATGTGATTTTGGTAGGTGGATTGCTAGGTTACCAAGGACTGAATGTGCACTTCGACGTACTGTGGAGGATGCATTGAGTACGTTTACTGCTCTCCGTGTATTATCGCGACGTCTATGCACGACATGAGGATAAAATCCAGCTGATCGTCATGTCGGACCGCCGTGCTTGTGGCCATCATGCAATTCCAGGCTCCATTTTCAGCTGAGGAATCAAAGCATTACGTTCGAATCTCGACTAATTGCGGCGTGAGAAAAGTGATATCCCACTGTCTGGATGACGAGGTTGTGGCTGGCAGAACGATAGGCTGATCCTGACGACAAGATGGCGTCTACATCACGACTCAGTTTTGATGATGATAATGAAGATCTGTTGAGCGCAATTAATGTACTCTAATAGCACGATGAGTCCAGTGTACTTGGCCTGGTTGTTAGTCGTTGACCTGTGGGCGAGGCTGTGCGCCGCGCTCCAGATGACGGTTGAGTGGCAAGTGTCTGCGTCCACTTTGACGGCGCAGACGCCGGCTTTACCAGGGCCGGGGTTGCTGCGAGACCCGCCGTCGAAGAATAGAAAGTGAATCGCCAGGGCAGCCGGCGATCCTACCGACTGCGGAGGCTGTTTTGCGCGGAGAAGATCGAAATTCTCTCAGCACAGCCGCGAGCTGCGGCGACCTCGGCGGGTCAGCGAGTAACGGAGCGCTAGTGTGTCGAGGATACGCTGGCAACTGGCGTCGTGGATCAATGTAGCCTGTACGGGCGTCCAATCACGGTCTGGGCCATAACGTCCACGTCTCCACGCAAGCAGCACCATAGGTATCTGCACGTGCTGCCACGCATCTTGCAGAGCCGGGAATAGACCACCGGAGCGTCTTGACAGAGCGCCGCTGGGAAAGAGAGGCCATCGCCCACACTCTGGCGGGGGTGCGTGGCAGCCGCAGGCTGAAGACCGCGGTGGATAGATCACGGCTTGTGAAGTGGTTGTCGTCCTCCCAGAGTTCGAGATCGGACCACCAGGTACAAGGACTCTCCACAACGCTGTGTCGATGGACAGCTCAAAACGATGCGAGCGTGTCACCTCCGGCTGTACCAAGCGTCTGGCAATGTGGAATCCACGACGGTCTTGCGTCGTGTCCCACCAGGAAACCCGCAGGTCATTGATTTTGTGGAAAAACAGTCTCTGTCGACTAGAGGTGTGAGGCAAGGCATAGATATCATCGACAGGCTCGAGCGTTATTCCGAAATCGACAGATTAATTTGCCGCTGCCTGGACACGCTTATCAAACTCCTTGGCCGCCCTGGCTGCAGAGACCGCTGTGACAAGCTGTCTGACGCTCTTTCGCGAGTACCTGTCGCCGGATCCTAAGAGCGGGAGGACCGCACTGACCCAGGGTGAGGATAGAGTTGTAATCTGCGTAGCCCGCTCGCTGCTCGCGCGAGCACTTCGGCCCGTCTGAGTGTTGTCACACATCCTAGGTCATGGTGCTCGTGTCGGGTGACTCCCCGAAAGAGGTGGATGCCGTCGGCGCACGAGCAGAACCGCCAGACATCGTAGGAGCGCCAGCGGGCAGTCAAGCGTTCCGAAGGGTCGTGAGACGCCAGCACCACAGGATAGCACATGATGAGCAGATCACAGAGTAGCCTGAAACTGCGGCCAGCAATATAAGCGCGCGTGTCGCCACGAAGACGAAAACGGAGGGCGGCGGAGGTGACCGACGAGATCTTAATGAGATCATCAATACAGCTATCAGCGCAGCTGTGGCCTGGTAGATCCGCGGTAGTCAGAGGTCGCCCAGTCGGGTGGAGCAGGAGACCGCGACCAACGACTGTTGACCGAAGGAGACCGGCCACGTTGAGCTGTCCATGCTGCGCCTACTGGAGGCCACGGATAGTCGACAACTGCGGCCTAATGCTCGAGTAGTCTCTGCAGTGCCACCCATCGTCTCCCCTGCGCTGAGCGGTGCCTTCCCAGCATTGGATATGACCAGCAAGATCGCGGCTAGTTCAGTGTCGTCGCGTTCGGTCACTGCCGCAGGAAGCAGAACGGCACGTCCGGAGTCTGCGAGTGTGGCGTGTAGTCTGGTCTCGACCGCTGGGCCTCTGACTGGCCCCAGGTGACCACCCGTCACACTGCCGACAGGACACGACCAGTCGCTGCCGCTGTGACTTTCGTCGTGGCGCTGAAGCCATGTCCGTGCTCATCCAGGCCCTGCGGTGGGTACCTGGGTCGTCCAGTGTGCCATGCCAAGCATAGTTATGGATAAAACGCTGAAGGCGCTTGACAACTGGACAGGATGGCCACTCATGCCGCGCCACAAAGAGAAGTTTGGGGATAATCACCGCCTGGCAAACATGGACACTTTCTGTAGGATGTCGGCTGTCTTGATCTCGGCGAGGTAGAGCCTGCACCGGAGCTGCTGAAGCGTAACGGCCCAGACAGACTTAGCCGATGGCGAGGTCGCGATTTGCGCGCCAAGATAGCGAGTGGCTGGGTTGGCGTTTCCATCGGAAAATGACATGGGCTAGGGATCTCGGTCTGCTGTACGAGGGAGATCGCCACACTTTAGCTGAGATTGACATTAAGGCCGTAGACTGCCTCAAAGCTCGACGGCACGTCGGCTGTGGGATGGCCGCCAGAGTCGTAAGAAGCTGGTCTCTTCTGGTTTTATCCATAGCTTTATACAAACACACAGCTGTGGTCTGTCGCCGTCATAGGTGCCTCGAATGACGACAAAATATTCAGACCAGAGATCCAACTGCCACGGCTCCACCTCAGAGACGGCACCGTCCGGTGCGAGAAGGATGGCTATGCCTCCCGCCGACGCGGGCGTCGCAGACCAGTAGAGAGCGGTTGCTGTTGTTTGGTTGGATTGTATCTCCATGCTTGTGCATACTGGTCAGCAAGCAGTATCGCCCACGTAGCTGTAGCTCTGGTTTCCTGTAAAATGACGTGGCCGAGTCGGCGCCTAGTGCGCTGCTACCGGAAGTCATCGAAGCACTCGAGGATGTTCAGCCAGTTCCTCGCAAGCCCTTGGACATTCTGGGTGAGCATTGTTAAGGTTGCTTTGGGTCGGCTCATGTCGCCGCGGTGCGGCGCATTGCTGATCTGGTTTACGTACCTGGCTCGTCGACCGACTGGCTCGGCGAGCGAAGCTCGTGAGCGGGTGTGGGGTGAGGGAGTCGATGCCAGTCTCACCTCCGTCTCTTCCTCCTGCTGCACCGACAAGAGAGCAGTTCTCACAGGGTTACTCATATTCGAGCGCCACCCCCGGAGCAACTGTCCGTGGGGCGGGGCGGTGGAGCGGGGCGTTGGCTGTGGCGAGTTTGTCGACGACATTCCAGTCGTGAATGCGCATGTCATGCATACCGGCCGTTGCTTCGTGACGGTGTTCTCGAAGCCAGTCGATCGACACAAATGTCGAGGGATCAACACGAGCGCGACTAGGCGTGCCTGCGTCTGGTCCTCTGACGGTTCATCTTGGGAGCCACTTGGCGGCAGGTCGACCACTGTCACTTTGATATGCCCACCGCTCTGTTCAGGACGACGTACCAGCCGAGTGTCGCCAGCGTTTGGTCCATACGCGCTCTCATGGCTGCCCCTGACGTGGCGTCCGCTGTCTAGCTGACGTACAGTTGCTCGTCAAACGAAGCTGTTGAATTGGCCGTCACCGCCAAGTAACGTGTGGATGTGGACTGTCGGGAGCGCGCGATGTCGCAGGAAGCTGCGGAGCATTTCTAAAGCTTCTCCTGCATCAGGCATGAGCTCCACTATGCGCTCTGGCCATCGGGGATCGTGCGCTCGATCCAGATCACACGCACCGAGGTGACGTCCTCCGCAGCCTCTGAGATGACGAATATTGGCTCCCGGATAAACCAGACGCCCGCAACCAATTCTGCGTCACCTCCCCATTGTGCGTACGAGAAACCCTTGCCGATGTCGACCGTCGTTGTGTCAGCTATGAATTCCTTGGTGGTCTTCAGCGCCGATTTACGCTCCATCGGTTTGCGGTTATTGAAGAAACGTCGTATTAATTTCCGCAATCGTCACCGTTCCATCCGACAGTATTTGGTCAAGGTACTCCAGTAAGCTGTGACGAACTCTTGCTTTATAAAGATTTCCTTCATGTCTAGGAGTCTTTTCTGTTGACATAGAGTTACCCATGGGTCTCCAACGTGTATGACACCCATGGAAGGCAAAGTAGAGGCAGCCTCCCTTCCCAGGCGTCGTGATTATCGTTCCTTTGTGCGCTTCGAGCCACGCTCGGATTGTTCTGGGCGACCGAAGATCTTCAAGCAGCGCGTCCAGGGCGGGACGGGGGAATTCAACCATTCAGTGTGCGACTGGTTGTGAATGCCCAACGGCTAACTCTTGTTCCAGGTAGGTCTGTGCGTCGGCCAATGATTGAAGGGCATTCAGCAAACCCGCGGATGCTACCGCCAACGTCGCCATGGACGGTCGATGCGGTATCCAAAGATTCCACCGCACGGCATGGCCCGAATGGCACGGCCTTAGCCAGCTTATAGCAGGCAACTTTCTGCACATGTGGACTGTTGATTTCAGCCCCCGCTAATCTTCTGCATTTATAGGTATCGCTGTTCACAAGGATGTAACGCAATATGTCCAAAAAGAAGCTTATGAGCTTGCAACAAGTTTGCATGTCTGCGACTTCCAGCGGCGTTACAGTGTGACCCATGTCTGCACCACAGCGTAGTGTCAGTTTAACCTCCTGTAGTCGATGTTCGAGAAAAAGCCATCAACACACAAGATTCACGACTAGCTGGAGCAAGACTGTAGCCAAATCATCTACCTACCCTAACCGCTTTCATCATTCCTATATTCATCCAATCAAGTGCCTTGTATGTTCTGCAAACGGACATAGACGCGACGCAGTCAGCCACAAAGACCGGCTCACCAACCTCAGCTCACGGTTCAAGTATTCCCTCTGCGGTCAGAACTTGAATTGGCCGCCACCACCACCGTAGACTCTTCGCTATGCCAATGGACACTGATATCGTCCGCTGCGTTGCGCCTTTGCCGCGCACGCTGGTCCACAGCCGTCTCTTCCGTCAGAGCAATGTGCGACGGCTCTTCAAAGCGCGCCACTTGGAGCTCGAGCAGCTCGAGCTGCGCACGCGCATTGTGAGTCTCATCACCGAAGAGTCGGTCGCACCAGTCACGTTCTACAGCATCCTTGTGCGCCACCGCAGCGGCTCGCACTCGGCGCGTCGTGATATGGGCGACGCCCTCACACGACCGTGGGTCCTAGAACATCGGTACTCGGAATTCTACGCATTTCGACGGCGCTTGCTCAAGATGATCCAACAGTGGGAAGCCAGTGCCGACGACACCGAGCGAGACACCAAGGAATATATGGTCATGTCGAACGCCTTTCGCCGCCCTTTTACACACGACTTTCCCCGTCGCCACCTTCGCGTCGAGACCAAGAAGATCATTGCTGAACGCTGTGTCGGCTTACAAGAGTTTACGCACCGGCTGATCACGGCGTATGTGGACGTATCGGTCTATCTTCTCGAGTGCGCGGCGTTCATGAGTCCAGCGTCGCATCATCACATGGTGCTTCTGGCAAGGGCACTCGAAGCGTTCATCCATGTACCCGAATCCCAGAAAGAATCGGAGCGGTATATGACCGCGGCGATCCGAGCACTCACCGATATGGATGACGACGACAAACGAGGACCAGAGTCCAGTGCTGTTCTAAATGGCAGCGACGGATACGAGTGCTGTATTTGTATGAACAACGACGGCGGACTGGAAGCGGTCGTACGCATTCCCGGCGAAGACAAGCTCGTCAGTTTGCCGTGCGCTCACCATTTCCACGAAGACTGCGTTATTGACTGGTTCAGTACCAGTACGACCTGTCCGTTGTGTCGCCAAGACGCTGCGCAGTTGAGTGTGCCGGCGTCGTCCGCTCCCTATTTCATATAGCACACAAAATATCGAGAGCTGGTCCTAGATCGTTGGATATACTAGTATACCATAGTATAATCGAGATCGAAATGATGTCACACTCTTGTAGCATGTGGTGGTTGTGTCTCTTCTCGAAGCCTACCTCAGGGGGTGTCCATGGATGGCTTCGGGATAGGAGTACGATTCGCGAACGATTACGAATATATGGGCCGCCGGCACTTCAAGGTCGGACACTAAATCCGCGACAAAGTAGATACAAATCAGGAAGTACTGTGAAGTGTGCAACAAGCACTCGATCGAACCACTTTCCAGCGTAGTTAAGCAGGGGTCAATGAACCATCCCATGTGGGACCCATGTTGAGACTGGGACATGGACTCCCAGCGCCGTGTCACAAGCAGATGTACCCAACACATATCTGATTCTACACTCGAAACATCCAATCATGTATCGCCATCTCAGCCGGTCAGACACAATACTCAAATATGTAGCATTTGCAGGGACACCCAGAGGTTGCGAAGTGGGTCAGATGGACTCAGTAAGTATGTGCAGTTTAAACACGTCCACCCTCTCTCCCCATGTCTCGTGCATGATGCTCTGGATTGAGCCATAAATGTCCCCAGTCTGTGGGATACTGAGGGCGCGAACAGTACGGTCACCTGTGCACCAGGCGTGTCTCCAATAGGGACGACCCCTGCGTCGATTTTAGGGAGTCCGGCTCTTACCTCATACCTCAATCTCCACAGTGCTGTAGTCACACTATGCACTCTGACGATGAAGCATCCTTTCTCGATGCCTGGGCATCTTGCTCGGACAATGCAGATTGGCCGATGAGTGCGACGAATAGCTCTGCGTCTTCCTCCGTACTTCATCGTGATCATCAACCAGCAGACAACTCGAGGGGCCGCCAAGGGGCGTCATGGTCACGCGACGAGCACGAGCGATTTCTCGAAGCGATGCATCTATATCCGACCGGACCGTGGAGCGCTATCGCAGCCTACATTGGTACGCGGTCGTCTCGCCAAGCGCGAACGCACGCACAGAAGCTCAAAGAGAAACTGCGTCGTCGTCAGCGCAAGCTTCAGCGGATGCGATCATACCTTTCCGCTGATATGGATTCTTCTACAACGACCCGAGCGGCTGATACCAACGGGACTTTGAGATTTTGTCGGCAAGGCATTCCATGGACACCGGCAGAGCAAGAGCGGTTGCGAGAGGCGCTAGAAATGCACCAACAAGGCCCGTGGCGAGCGATTGCGGGGCACGTTCGCACACGGAGCATCCGCCAAGTGATGGCGTACACCCACAAGCGGCGCCAAGTGCTCGCCAGTCCTTCGAGTCGATTGACACGTGACGCTCGAGAGGCGGAAGCAGCAATCGGCGAACTTGAGAGACTCGAGGCGTCCGAGCTGAACTGTATCGGCAATCTCGTTGCTCATGACCTTCCACATCCAAGGCACGAGTCCGATGCCGACGACCTGCTCAATCGGCTACTGTTTGATGACTTCAGGCTGGAGGAAGCACTTGGAATGGATGGCATGGAGCTGCCGAATCTTTCCGGTGGATACGATTCATTCACTCCGATTTAACATTCTTCGAAATAAATCAGGCACCTTTTGTGCATGTTCTGTGATGTTTACGTTGATTTCATGCCTCGACAGCTTAAACAAGACCCGAGAATTTGCTTTACCACTGGGTTCATCTGCACTTGCCGCGCTTGCCCGAATGGTTACGAACCGAACAGCTAGATTCATTTCATCAACCAGGCGATTATCCGAATCGTGGTTCTTTCACCTGAAAATGACCGTCCGACTTGTTAAAAATTACACATGGAAAATAGGATTGAACATGATAGTTCACAAAAAACTGGTTCAACAGTGCTTCACTCGGTGCCAACTCCATGTCCTGGGTGAGTCGCAACGGCTCGTAATGCTCCAAGAGCGAAGCATAAGTATCCATTGGATTTGCTCTCCATCGTCCGACAAGGTGAGTTCCAGTCCTATGACCGACTGCCATAGGGCCGAATCATCGCCAGGAAGAGCGTAAGCATCGGTGCTCTCTGCATTCTATCTTGAGGTTATAGGCTGAGCTAGAGGGGGCACTGGTGCTTAACTAGTCCGCTTCCACCAAGCGATCTTTTGGCGGTACTTTAGGGCATGTGTCATTGTCTGGCGAGTGTTCCAAATGCCCACGTGAACAGCAACACGCCTTGACGGCTTGAGGGATATTTTTCAGTGCTTCAAAAAGTCGCCCGTGTTCGTCATGGGTCCACAGAGTCCCTTGACGACGCGACCGTTTTCGGCGGGGCGTTTGGTGCAAGACGAATGAGTTGGAGATCCGCGTCCTCTGTCTCGCTCTCGAAAAAGTCATTTTGGACTCGGTTGGTGATAGTCGTTGCGTGTAGGAGTGAATTTGTTATGGTAGGAGGGAAATTGTTAGGCGAGGTAGCGCGCTGCGATTAGAGACCGAGCAAATGAACTGGAATTGAATCGAGCGAGTTGGGATGATTGGTCTGGTCCTCCTTTGGATGTGGTCAGCTGATCAACCCATCGACACTTGCTGGGTAAAACAAAACTACCCACGCATCGTGGGATGGGCTGCTCTCCTTTCTCTCACTTTCTCAGCATCACCTCACCCGACCCCTAATTCAGCTTAATGTACCAGCACTCTTGCTGACATCTCAGTTTTAGGGTTCAGGTTCCCAAGTAGACAGCACCGTTCAGCGATTCCAATGGCTAATCCGCTGTGCATTTTGACTCAGATGTGTGGCTGGCGTTGGTGGGCTAAAATGGGGAGAGTAACATCGCTGCACTTGCGTCCGCTCACACGTAATTCGTCAAGATGCTCTAGAATCACTTTTAAACAGGATGGTGAGATTGCGAGCGGAACTCTGTTTTGATAGTCCAAAACTGATTTGACCGTGACAACCATGGTAATAGTGATTGGCGAGCGAAAAAAATGTGAACGTGGGATTGGCGGGAATATGGCGTCGGAACGACGCGGTGTTGACGAGAACGAGGTAGATATAGATACAGTTCAGAGTCGGCGGCGTCAATACGATAGAACTCATTGTTGGGCTATGCCCATGCGAGTTTCCATGCAGTCGCTGTTGGGTTTGAATGTGTAGGACACGAGCACCACAAGCACGCTCCGTGGGCAGGGATGAGCCTAAGATGTCCCGCTGGGCGTGAGGTCCACCGAGTTTATGTCGCTCCCGCCTCCGGCGCCGTACACCTGAGGGGAACCGGTTTTGTCGTCTATAACGCAGTCACGCCATCAACGGAGGTGATGCGTACCTTGACTAATATCTGTGACCACGAAGCTCGCTTTGTGCTCCGTCCTGAAGGTCGGACTCTCGTCGCGCTGAAATCTCAGCTATCGACAGACGGGAAACTATTTCGTGCTGGGTGCGAGTGAGGTTTGAGAACCTGAGACCACATTCAGGTCCCAATTTAACCAATAAAAAGCGCTACGACACAGCAAAAATTGAGGTTGTGAGTTCAGTTCGTAAGACGATGAGCCGTTGATCAATTGTCTCATTCCCCACGCAAAAGTGAATTCAAAACCCATCCTCTACACAGTTTCAATCGAACGCCACAGCCACTAGGAAGAGTTCAGACGGATTCTGCGGCTGCAGGACCACCCACCGAGAAGGAGAGTACAGTCCAGCCAGCCACTTTTTCGATGCACTCAGGATTTCAGGCATCTCCGTTATTTAAAGTCTAGGCTTACGCTCTCTAAATTCCCCGAGTATAGATGTGTGGTCGGTCGGAAATGGTCCAGCCCAGAAAATAAGGTTTGGAACTTCCACTGGAAGTGGGTTCGTATAGTGTACTATGCAATCGAGTGTCGCTATGCCCATCTCAGTCAACTGTGCAATGTACTGTCGATTGGCCCATCTCCGTGAAGGGCGAACCATCGCACCTTCCGAATTGTGGCGTGGTCGGACATTGCCAACTCCAGAGCTGTCGCAACCGAGACAATCAACGGGCTGTAGCCCATTTGCCTCTTCACGCTCAGACGGTGTTCAGACCACAAGCCGCATAGCGACGCCAACAAGAGGCACAGCCATAACAACACGGCCATCGGATCAGAGTGTAACTTGTTCGTGCGTGTCGCCAACAATCACAATAACACTTGCCCAGTGCCACCACCAGCAACAGGAACAGCAACCAAAGCAACATTACCATGACCATTACGCCCGAAGTCAAGCGCCAATTCTTTGCCCACGACGGTGAACGCAGCCACATCATCCGCCTTCCACCTGCGGCCGTGGCCAGCCCTGTTGGACCCAATCGCCGCGTCGGCAAGCCGTGGACAAAAGACGAGCACGAGCGGTTTCTTGAGGGATTGCAACTGTTTCCGAACGGACCGTGGAGATGCATCACCACCCACGTCGGCACGCGCACGGTGCGTCAGACCATGACCCATGCCCAAAAGTACCGTCAGCGAATCTCGCGTCTGCTGGTACCACCACGCTGCCTTCAATCGTCTCCACCAGCCATGCCTACGGCGCCACTGCCGTGCGGCGCAAATGCGAACGAACTTTCACAGTGCGGCTTCGACGCACTGGACCTCGAGATTCTCTCCAGCCTCCTCAACGACAGCGACGCAGCGAGCAATGATTCATCGTCGTCACCGTGTGGGACGCAAGACTACAACCTCGATGACCTTCTCCATGAAGCCGAAGATGATTAGATATGCTGCGACTCTTGTCGGAGCTTAATGTGGAGGACCACGCTATGTCGCTCGCGCTCTAGTTCCTGGCTACTGATGAACCATCCCTCCGTAGGTTCTTCTGTACTTGAATGTCTGAAAATAGTCCACCGAATGCACACGTAAAGTGCGCGGACGCAAATACAAATGCCGAAATGTCGATCTGCTCTTTTCTGATATGAAAACCGACGCTCTCTCCCACAGTGTCGATATCTACCTAGCTAACTCGTGGACATACTTTTAGAAGATTGCTGGAAGCGTATCCGGTGGCGCACGGGCACTACGACAGACAGAGGTGAATGTACCGATCTCAGACCTGACATCTGAGACACAACTGTTGGTGGCCACAATCGCCGTCACTTTAGATTGCTAAGCCACTAGTACGACTAGATGACGGCGATGAAATCAAGTCGGATCGACTGATTCCTAAACAGATATAGTGCCAATTTCATGAGTGGGGCTTGAAATCCAGTATGTTTGGGTTCACGATGGGTCAAGTGGTCAGATGACAATCACTCCTGGTCTCATTTATGAGTTTCCACACACATGTCACTCTTGGTCTCATAAATGAGTTTCCCCACAGTGATGCTTGACTGAGGAAACACCGATAGACATACAGATCACTAGCGTTCTTCTGATGTAGACATTGCCTTAACATTTGCAGAGAAAGCGAGCGCATGATCACTGAAATATCTATTACTTATGTCGAAGCATTAGTTTATGCGATAATCATGGTATCAGGAAAGTCAAATTATGTGTTTATTAAGTGTTTATGACTCACTGTTCATCCGAAACTTGAGTGAGGTCATCGGTCAAATCCATCAGCAAACTCAAAATAGAGTGGTCGAACTCGTGCGACTCGGCCGCGGTCAACGGCTCCAAATTAGGATGGCCCACCGTAGTGGTGTCGTCGGTCTCCGGACTGAGCAGCGACAGTAGGATTCGCACGTCGAGCTCATCGAGATCAGCTGGTGCCCCAATCACCGTGTTCTCCTCCATGAGGTCTTCATCGGACGATGGCAGTGGATGACTGTTTACCGTCGGCGGCAATGCACGAACTGTTTCTTGAAGGAGAGCAACGCTGGGCTCGGCGCCGGACTGGCCGCGCGCACCCCACAGTGCATGGACTTCCTTGGCACGACGCACCATCCGTTCGCGGTACTTTTGCGCGTGGGTCATGGTCTGACGTGCTGTCCGCGTGCCAACGAGTGCAGCGATGCGACTCCACGGACCGTGCGGGAACATCTCGAGTCCGCGCATAAATTTGTCGTGCTCTTCGCGGCTCCACCGCCGGGTCTGATACTTGGTATTGGATGAAGTGATGGCGCTCATGTGCGAGGCTGTTAACTGTGTGTAGATTGCTTTGGTAGTTGTTGATAGTCAGGAGAAAGTTGGTCAATGAGTGCCTATCGACTCGTCGAAGGCCGCACGCCAACGGGCCTCATGACGGTCGCAGCAGTCGCACACAGTGAGTGCAGTCTCTGCTTAATCGCACCACTTGTTGCCACACATCACAACCGAAATGCGACAAAGAGATCCACCGTGCATTGATCTTGAAGCCACAGTAGAGCTTGGCTTCAAGTAGTGCGGAGTGAATGTGGGTTTGACGAGAGTGATGTTCGCCATCGGGTAATCGACCACGTGGTCCAAGAAATCTGCTGGCGTGGGTACAGTTTCGTGGGTGAAGCCTACACTGGTCTTGGGTTTGGAACACTCTGTGAAGGATAGTAGTAGGAGAGCATACCACAAGATGCGCCACAGCCGTACTGGAATTCGGCTGCATCTGAGGGGAGCAGACGAGAAGACAAGATGATCACGAGCAAGGGGTCTTATTTGGAGATCCCTGTATTACTATATTTCTGACTTGTGAGGTCATATTCTTGATTTGAGATTGCTCATATTTAGACATTGCGTTCAGACCTAGATCCTGGTTGGTTACACCACGTGATGACCCCACCCGTCACTTGTAGCACGAAACGGCATTTTCAAACCAACCTTCCTATCACACATCTGCTGTCGGCGTCGGCGTGTACATGAGCGTCCAGTCATGGTCGTTGTATAGGTGGTGGGTTCCGTCAGGGTTGATACGATGTGATTTCTGGAAAAGAGATAGCAACATCTCGCTGTCGTTGCACGACAGTGGCTCTGCGGGGAGTTGGAGTGGCGTGGGTAGAGGCAACACACTCGACAAACATCGGATTGTCTGAGGTGGTAACGACTGCTCCCAGATTGCGTTGAACTCGGCGTCCACTATGCTGTAGGCAAACGCTTCCTGGTCACGAGGTGGTGACTGTTTCTGAGGTCGTTTTCGCTTCGTTTGTCGACGAGGCTGATTTCCAAGGCCTTGCTTCTTGGAAGGCTTCGGTGATGCTACCGTTTTTCCGTGTCCTTTGTCCTTGCGGCTCAGCTGGCGTCCGATTTTCTGTCGGTACTTCTGGGCATGGGTCATGGTCTGTCGCGTCGTCCGAGTGCCAACAACTTCAGCGATCAGTTTCCATGGGCCACTGGGGTACCGTTCGAGTCCTTCGAGAAAGCGTTCGTGCTCAGCTGTTGTCCAAGGCAAGCCGATGCGCCGTTCGATCAACGTAGCTTCATCGAGTGGGCTGGTCTGCGACGACTCGACGCGGATCACGCGTGCGGCAATAGATGCAGCTGAGCCAAAGAACTGCTCGCGCACTGAGTTCGAGATCACCATGGTACTAATAGGGTAGTTGACAGGCGTTTCGTGGGTTTGTGCTTGGTGGAAAGTCGACGACTGATATTGGATGCTCCCTCTGAAGCGTTCACGTCTGAAATCTTTGGCGCCGTTTGTAGGACGGGCGAACAGGTAGACCTCGCCTTTTCTTTATCGAGCCGTCATTGGTAACGACAGGTACGCAGCATACTGCTAGTGGTGTTGACTCGCCTGTCACCAAGCAAGTGTAGCCATCTCAGCTGGACTGTCCGAATTTTGCTAAATATCGTGAATGAAGGATGAAGATTGGCTAAATTCCATCCACTTGGTCCTCTATGTGATTATTTCCACCTCCAAAACAGTTTTTTGTCGGTTTCAAAAACTGATTTTCTGTTCTGTGTCTCAGGTATCCGGAGACGGTCACCATGTCAAAGTCCCACTGCTGAGCTGGTGCTCCGTGAGCGAAGCGTCCAGAGTCCGAGATGCGTTGGCGCCAGTCAAGTAGTCGCCAGTTGGCCACCAACTGGCAGCCCGACAGTCGAATGCAGATTGCGACTCTGTTGGTCGAAGCCTATGCGAAAACTTCAGTAACAGCTCCTGCCAATCAGAGGTGGCGCTATAAACAATGTTTTTACGTGTAGAATAATGTGTAGAGCTTTCTGCCTAGTTGCCACCTTCGGCACGAATACTGAGTCCGCGAATAGGTTGCTGGATCCGATTTGTTGTGGAGCAAGAACCTGCCATGCTTGTTGCTGGGTTACATTGTAACCCTCGGCGTGCTGCAACATTTATTTTTCGAGATGTCCGAAAGACGATCATTCTGTCATCGGGCGACATTCGATCGAAGGAAACAGATCCACCCAGTGGACACCACATGTTTCCGTCGTCAATACAACCGCCAAGTCGTTTTCTTTTTTCTTCTTCAAAGAGCGAATAGGTGTTTGGCAGCTTCCCTGACCATACTTTATTCCCTATTGCATTCTTTTTCTATGAATTCCGTTGATCTGATTGGTGGATTGTAGACTGACGCAGAGTCTACTATTGAGATATGGTCGGTCCACTTCTTCTCAGCGAGGAGCTCTTGCAGCCTGGAGGTTCTCTGGTTTGTCTGCTGCACACTCACACTTCGCAATTCGACCGCACCCCACGCGCCGATCGCTGAATGCTCGCCCACCACTCGATCCCTTCACGATGATCTCCTCGTACGCGTTTGCCAACACGATCCAGCTCTACACCGAGCCCCACGCACGTCGGCTCTTCAAGGCGCGGCACCACGAAGTCGACAAAATGCAGATCCACGCCGAGTCGCTTACTGACTGCGAATCTGCCAAGCATTCCTTGCTTGCGCGCAGTTGCACATTGTACATGTTCCAGATCCGCCATGCAAAGAGCAAACCCCATTCGTCGGAAACTGCCGCTGACGACTGGTTGCTCACGCGACGCTACAGCGAATTTGCAGCGTTTCGCGACTTGATGCTGCGCCTCGTGCGGCAGTGGGAAAGCCAAATCGATAGCCCATACAAAATGCACTCGCGCGAAGTCGAGCTCGTGTCGAATGCATTGCGTCGACCAATCATGCCCAATTTCCCACGCAAGCACATGCGCGGCGACAATGATGCTATTGTCCAGGAACGGCGACGCGGTTTGAGTGCATTTGTGCGCATGCTGCTGGATGCGTACGCCGACATCTCAGTCTATTTGTTTAATAGTCATCAGTCACGCACCACCGTGGGTCCGGACAAGTTGCTAAGGGTTATCCATGAGGAACTCGAGGAATTTCTTCAAGTCCCCGAGGTTCAGAAAGAACTTGAGCGCCGCCACACGGCAGCCGTACTGGTCCTTGAAGACGTACAGCTCCCAATCCCAAGTCAAAATAATAATAATACGCATCCGGAACGGACGTGCTGCATCTGCCTCGATGACTACGACTGTGACGGGGGAAACGAGTTGCGGTTTCTGGCCGAGCTGGAAGAGAGCCAACTGGCAGCGCTTGCACGCGACAAGATGGTCCAGTTGCCGTGCGGTCACCACTTTCACGAAGATTGCGTGATCGAATGGTTCAACACGAGCGTCACGTGTCCGCTGTGCCGAACGCCCGTCGCGCCCGAGGAATTACCACGCGAGTTGGAGGTTGCCATGCCAGTCTAGGCGGATGTAATATGTTAGATAAATTAGATGCAAAGCGGTTGACGATGAATTGTTGTTTAATAATTCGTTAACGCAGCTTGTGATGGACTCTGACGAGCGACAGCATGTTTTCAAGGTGAGCCGTGTGCTGCATCTTGTATCTTGTCTGGATGATGATGGTGATGATGATGATGAATGTGACGTTTATTGGTCCCAATAAGTGTATCCTAATAACTTCAGAGCGGTTAGTGCTAATGACAACAAGGGAAATCAACAAGGTGACCGAGATCCATCAGCCAGCCAAATTGCTGAAATGGACGTGTGTATCGACATGTCCGGAGCTTGCCGTGGGGTGGAGAAGTTGGGAGCTCGTTATGGTACCCATAGCATGATTGGCCAGAACATGTCTTGTCTGAATGATCAGCTCCTTGCATTGACCATGGTTGCGATCCCTCCTGACCTACCGAACAGCAAAGCAATTGCTTCATACAAGGCACCAGTCAGTGAGTGTTGAAAGAAACCAAAAAGCAGCTTCCCGCCTCAATTTCGCGTCGCTCACGAAACCCTCAACGATTTCCAGCTTCGCGTTGTGCTTGTTGGAGATGGCTACACCGTATAGTGTCACATCATTCTAAGTACGATGGTACACTGTACCGTTTCGACTGGACTTCACTCTCCCTTTCCTGTAGAGCCGGTTCACACAGTCTACTGAATTATCGCGAATAGCTCACTTTTCGTGTCTACAACAACTGCCGAATAGGCTATTAAAGTCGCGCTATACCAGTACATTTGCTGGTGCTGCTTGGTGACTGAGCCGGCCATCGGACGGAGACAGTTGCTACTCACACAAATGTAGCTCTTCACTATCCGCCCACGCCCCTACATCGCTCACTGAAAGTTTCGCGCTCGCTCTCCCTCTGCATATTCCAACTTCGCCCTCTCTGTCGGCGTCGTACCTATCTCGCTCTCTCCACGGACCATGTTTGCTGGTCGCCTCTCGCTCTCGTGCGTCGGCGCCGTCGCGCTGGTCGCTCTCAGCGGTAACGCCGTGTCTGCCGTGACGTTCACCGCGTCGTTTGAAAAAACGCTCGCGTCCGGACTCGCGGTGCTTACACAGGACCTGAAAGTGTACCCTCAACTCCAGGCGGCGACTGTCAGCGTGCCGCTCGACGTGGCCGGGTGGGCAGCGCTCTCGCCCACCGATATCCTCGCCAAGCTCACTGTATTTTCGACCCAAAAAGCCGATGCGGTCCAGTACTTGGCTATGGACGACCCAAGCAAGAGCGCGAGCCTGGACAAGTTTATGGACGACAGCAGCGCACTGATCGTCGCGTTTGCCGAGGCGATCGAGTCGGGCGACTACG
This sequence comes from Pythium vanterpoolii, assembly GCA_023334535.1. NCBI lineage: Eukaryota > Oomycota > Peronosporomycetes > Pythiales > Pythiaceae > Pythium > Pythium vanterpoolii. Next base: position 65,683 of record JAADVD010000091.1, read on the forward strand.
CGACGTCAGTGGAACCGATCCTGCTTGCGGACGGCGGTGCCGCTGCGCCATCGGGCACGCCAGCGGCCCCAGCTTATGGTGATGCAACAGAAGTTGCGCCTCCTTCCCGTCCTGGTGCGCCTGCGGCTATGCCAGGGAGCACACCGACAGCACCGGCTGCTGGTGGTGCTCCAGCCGCCGCGCCTCCCGCTGGTGCACCTACCAACCCTGGTAAAACACCGGCGGCTCCAGCCTCAGTAGGTGTACCGGCCGCAGGGTCTCCCACCAGTCCCGGTGCACCGGCTGTTCCTGCATCAAACCAAGGCAGCGCTTCAACGGCCTCAGTCTCGGGTGGTGTTCCTGCGGCGGTGATCCCCTCTAGCGCTAGCGCTCTCACCACTCCTCCGTCGAACGCAGCCAAGGCACCGACGGCTCCGGTCGCCGGTGGGTCACCCGCTTCACCTGCTTCGAACCCAGGCCGTGCACCGACGACCCCAGCCTACGGTGGTGTCCCTGCGGCTGCACCTCCCGCGAGCGCTGGTGCTCCTGCTGTGCCCCCGTCGAATTCGGGCACGGCACCAGTATCTAAGGCGGACGGAAAACCTGGTCCCCTTCCTGCTCTGCCATCGGCAGCCGGAGCATCAAAGACCGTGTCAAGCCCTGGCTCACCTCCTGCTCCGATCTCTCAACAGGACACGTCGTCCACGTCGGCTCCGGTTGTTCCAGGCAGCAAAACTGTTGGAGCGTCGACGCCAGCCTCGCTGTCCACAGTTTCTACGACTGCCAACACGACCGACTCGACCGACTCGTCCACGTTGACCGGCGTCTCGGCCATATCGCTGTCAATGGGCAATACCAGTTCCTCGGACACCACGTCGACGGCTGATGCTACTGGTGTCAGTGGTGGAGTCTCTGGCGGTGTAAACACCAAGTCGCCCAACGCCGCGCTGCCGGCGCAGGAGCTCACGCCGACGGCTGGCTCGACGCAGCTCGCTGTGTCGATGGTCGCGACTGCGGTCGTCGTTGTTGTGTGTGCTCTCGTTGTCTAAGCTGTGAATATAATAAAATGTGCTTCCCATAAGCTGTGAATAAAATCCAGTCGGGACAGTTTTCTTCTCCCCGATTCAGTCGATCGTCATGTCCACCACACCATCACTATCTTGTGATCGCTGTGCTGTGCTCGCACTTATCGCTGTCGCCTCGCTTGTGCTCTACAAAGCAGCATACTAGTAATAATAATACTTTCACGAAGTAGCAACACTTGGTATAATACTTTGGTGTATCACAAACTCAACACATCCAAATCTCTCTGCGTTCGTCGCCAGCGGGTATCCGTCATGCTCCAAGAAGAGCTCCGTCCCGCCTATTGATGACGCAGATATTGCTGAGGATAATCACGAGTTGAATTCCTTGTTGAGTGCACCAGCTATGACCAAGTGCTGGATCTCCGACGTGCCTTCGTAAATCTCCGTGATGCGCGCATCGCGGTAGTGGCGTTCGGCCGGCATATCGCTCACAAAGCCCATGCCACCCAAAATCTGAATCGACTGGTGGGCACACATGGTCGCGGTCTCGGACGCCTTTAGCTTGGCCATGGCAGCAAGCTTGGTGTACGGGCGCCCCGCGTCTTTCTCATTCGCTGCTTTCCACGTGAGCAACCGCGCTGCCTCAATCTCCATGGCCATGCGAGCGAGCTTGGACTGGATGATCGGGTTCTTGGCGATCGGCACATCAAAGGTCTTGCGGGTCTGCGCATAGGCGATCGCACAGTCGTACGCGGCCTGGGCGATCCCCAGGGCCTGACCAGCGATACCAATTCGCCCAGCGTCCAATGTGACCATTGCAATCTTGAAGCCTTCGCCACGCTTGCCCAGCAAATTCTCTTTGGGAATCACACAATCTTCCATGATCAAATTGGCCGTCGACGACGCGCGGATCCCGAGCTTGTCTTCTTTCTTGCCGACAGAAAATCCTGGCGTATTGGTCGGTACGAGAAAAGCGCTAATGCCCTTGTGCTTGAGCGACTTGTCGGTCGTCGCAAACACGATCGCTTGGTCGGCTTCGTGGGCGTTCGTGATCCACGCCTTGGTGCCGTTGAGGACAAAGCCGTTGTCGGTCTCGCGTGCGACCGTCGAGGCCGCACTGGCGTCGCTGCCGTTGCCCGGCTCACTGAGCCCAAAGCACCCAAGCAATTCGCCTTTGGCGTACGGTGTGAGCTGCGTTTCCTTTTGCTCGGGCGTACCAAACTTTTCCACTGGTGCACAGTACAGCGACTATAGATCATAACCCCCATCAGTCTACCACCCCCTTTCGGTCCACTTAGAACATGCCCGTACATTGTTAACGCTCATGGTAACACCGGTCGACGCACAGCCGCGGCTGATTTCTTCCATGGCGATGGCGTATGCGAGGTAGTCGAGGCCAGCACCGCCGTATTGCTCGTCGACGGCAACGCCCATGAGGCCCATTTCGCCAATTTCCTTGACTTGCTTCGCCGGGAAGCGGTGCTCGCGGTCGAGCTCACCGGCGATCGGCGCAAGGTTCTTGGCGGCGTACTGCTGGCACATATCGCGGAGCATAGCGTGCTCTTCCGGCAAATCCGAGAGCGACGCAAAGCCGCGCGTCGGTGCGATCGGGCGGCTACAGAACGAGCGTCAAACTCACATGAGATACGAGAGATTCAGACAAAATGAATCTACTGTTTGAACGTACGCGAGGCGCGCGGCGCGCTGAAGCGACTTGGTCAGCATTGTCGTGGTGGGATGGATGGAGAATGGAATCGAGATGGCCGAGAGGAGTCGGAAATGGTGACGGCAACAAAAAGGATCGGTGTTGAGTTAGGTTCGGCCCAACACGAAGTATCTTACAATAAAGGTACCTTTGTAAATAGAAATATACAGATAGGGTGTGAATAATTGGTTGCTACGATTAAATGACATTTTATATTCTTCACTAGAGGTATGCTAATGGAGAGGTAAATGAACCAAATAATGAAGGGAAGTGGGCCACGTGAAAAGCTGCGAGAAGATCTGACGTGATGGACTGTCCAGTACTGTGAAAGACAGAACAGAACTAATGACAGCAGAGTGGAAGAAGTGTCTCTACACTCAAGGACACGATCTTGAGCCCTCGTATTTGATCTAAACGCGGTGTCCTAACTCGCTCTGGAACGGCCGCAATATTTAGAAGATAAGGTGACTTAGGATTGTGTCCGTGACTGTGTGTATGAGATATAATACGGAGCAGCTACTACGAGATTTAGTATCTCAGCACGGAAAGATACCCTGGTCTTCAGCAGCTTGCTGTCACGATCCACAGTTTTCGCCTCATGGACTGTGCATTGAATTGAACATGTACCTAGCTTGAATCGGTATTTCTTATTGCTCGTCGTACGTGGATCAGTTCGTGCTAGTGCACTCTATAGTGAGATAATGGGGTACTTGGATTCCATCTCCGTAGCCGCCCCACTAATATCGAAATCCTCGTCATACTCGTACACTTCTTCATTGGCCGATTGCGAATGCTCGATCGTAGTGGCCGGTGGAATGCTGCCAAAGAACTTGCTGGTTGGGTCGTCGCTCGCAGCAGCGTTCCGATGCGGCTGCTGGGCGGCTATGAAGGCGGCAGGATGGCCCGAGCGTTGGCGGTACATGGGTCCAGGTGTCTCTTCGATCACGGGCTCCTTCTGGAGTTCATAACGACTGCCGCCTTGGTTCTCGTAATTACTATTTTCTTGGTTGCGTCGGACCAGCCGTCCGGCGCGAAATGCCACAGCACTGGGACTGCGCTGAATGCCTTGGACATTACTGTATGTGGGGCTGTTTTCGCGGTCATGCACTGGACTCGGACTCCGCGACCTGTTGTTGATCATGTCCATGTCGCTCTGGACGCGCGCAATGTTGCGGCGGAGAATATCTTCCTTGGGTGGACTATATCCGCCGTACGGATCGAGGAGATCGCCCAATGTACTGGGTCGCGGCAGCATGTGCCGATTCGATCGAAGCGGCTCAACGGGACTCGGTGGCATCCGCACGGCGATGCGCGTTGGCGGATTGTCACTTCGCGCACGTCGCAGCGGCATGGCATCCGGCGGATTCATTAAATCGTTTCCACCAATTGACCATCCGCTGCGCTCGATCGATGCGCCGTAAGTGGGACTGTCGTTGCCGGTTTCTTGGACCGACGGAAGGTGATGCAGCACATGCTGACGGTATTCCGGCGTGCGGCGGGCCCCACCCAAACTCGTCGATTTGTTTAGTCGGTTGGGCGGGCTTCGCGTCTCGGACCCTTCAATGATTGCTGCCGGGCTGTGCGTCACGATCTCAGGGACACTACCAACCGATCGATACAGCGCCCGTCCAATCTTGATTTCGCGCGGGGCTTCATTGGATCCATTAACGCGCGAGCTTCCCACGCGGAAGAGGTCCCGCAGCGGTCGATCGTTTTCGTCCGAGCCATCACTAGGCGACCGGAACACGGCACGCGACTCGTTCGGCGCGTTGTTGATACTTTCAGGATCGTTGATGCGAGCCAAAGCAGCTGAGGCACCGCGCTGTTGGTCTGGAGTGCCGCTTGAGACCATGCGTTGAAGGGCGACAATGCCGCCGGCATCGATGATCGCAGCACGGTTGCTTGATGACATGGCGATGTTGGCGAGTGCCCACGCTGCTTGCTGCTTCTGTCCTTCGGTGCCTCGATTCGCGAGTTGCACCAGCACGTTGATCCCATTGGCCTTGAAGATCTTGTGTTGATTTTCGTCCAGACACGCTAGGTTCGCCAGCGCAGCGGCGGCGTGTTCTTTCTGCACTTCTGTGCCCGTCTCCACGAGTTTAACCAGAGCACGGATACCGTTTGCATCTGCGATCGCAGCTTGGCCCTCCGTGCAGTTCCACGCGAGGTTTCGCAACGCCCATGCGGCTTGCTTCTTCTGTCCATCGGATCCATGGGCAACCAGCTCAATCAAAGGACCAACGCCCTTATACACGAGAATTTTCATCTTGTGGTCTTGACTGCAGGCCAAGTTGGCCAGTGCCGAGGCCGCATACTGCCGCTGGGAAGTCGATCCCTTCGAGAGTACAGTCACAAGTGGATGAATGCCGCCGGCCGATACAATCTGCAGTTTGTTGTCTGCGTTGCAAGCCAAATTTGCGAGCGCCCACGTAGCCTGCTGTTGCTGGGTCGGCGTCACGGCAGCCGCGAGGAGCCGCACGAAACTGGGAATTACACCAGCCGCAGCGACTTGCACCTTGTTGTTGCCATTAAACACAAAATGGCGGATCGCGAGCATCGCTTGCTTTTGCAGCTTTTCGTTGCCGCGGCTCGTGAGGTCTGCGAGCGGACTGAGCCCGTTTCCTCCTGCCACGTGCTCTTGAATACTAGGATTGTTCCACGTGAGGTTGGCAATCGCCCCGGCCGCTTGCTCGCGTTGCCCCATGGTGCCACTCGCTACCAACTTGATAAGAGCTGGGACGGCCTGGGTCTGTTCAATGCGGGCTTGGTTCGCCGCATGCTGCCACGCGAGGTTCCGCACGACAGCGGCCGCTTGTTTCTGGAGCCCGTCGCTGTCACTTTGCAGCATTTCCACGACGCGTGGGATCACGCCACTCGCGCCAATGCGTGCTTGGATCAGCTCGTTGCACCACATCAAATTCCGCAGGAGCTGTGCGACATGCTCGAGCAATGCCGTCTGCGTCGACTCTGTCAGAATCAATACCACCGGAAGCACACCGCCGGCGACAATCTCGTTTTGCATGTCTTCGTCGGACGCCATATTCGCGAGTGTTGCGGCTGCGTGGATTTGCTGCTGTAAGCCAATGTCGTTGCCGGTCGAGAGCAGTTCGACCAATGGTCGAATGCCACGTGCGCGTGCGACAAGCGATTGATTAACTGGATGATGACGGACGAGATTGCGGAGGGTGGCAAGCGCTTCGATTATTACCGATGCGGACCCCTTGGCCAAGACAGCGATGAGCAATGGGATTGCCCCGGCCGCACCAATCACAGTCTGGTTCTCGCTGCTGCACGCTAGGTTCTTGAGCGTCGCGAGCGCGTGTTCATGCTCACACGGCGAAACAGCGGATCGGACACTCGCAACGATAGTCGCAATGCCTTTGGGGGCGGCGCCAATGCGATTTCGATTGTCCGAGGTACACGAGAGATGTCGTAATGCCCACACCGCACCTTCTCGCTCGCGTACGCTACCGCTCTGCAGCAACTCAATAAGCGGTGGAATCGCGCCGGCCTTGGCGATCTGCGCTTCGCTAAACGCATTCCATGCGAGGTGCCCAAGGGTCCACGCCGCGTCGACGCGCTGGGTCTCGGTACCAATCTCCAAGAGGTCGATTAACGGAACAAGCCCGCCGGCAACAAAAATTTGCGACTTGTGATTGACGTCACGCGACAAGCTTCGAAGCACAGCGACGGCGCGGACGGCATACTCGGAGGACGACTCCATACTGTTTTGTTTTAATAACTTGACCAGTGCCGGAATGTCGGCGACAACGTCTTTTGGTGTGATTGTGTGGCAAGCAATCTTACCGAGCATCCACGTGGCCTGGGCCTGCTGCGACTCCCTGCCGTTCTGAGATAGTTCCTCGAGTGACTCACCATTGTCAGTGGTGTAGACGCGCCGTGCAATCTCCGAGTGGTTTAATAGATGGCTTAGTGCCGTGGCCGCTTCGTCTTGGATCTCCAAGTCGTGTGTATCGTTTGCGAGCAGCTCTACGAGCAGATCGACGCCGCCACTGGCTTCAATCTCGAGCTGATTGGCGTCATTGTGCCACGCCAGATTCGCGAGCGCACGCAAAAGCTTGCCGACAAACGTCTTATGTTGAATAGTATCGGCCTGGGCGACTGCACGCACAAGTAGCGGGACCGCACCGGCAAGCGCGAGCTCGCGGCGGTTGTACTTGTCGCAGGCCGCGTTCGCGAGGATTGCCGCCACGTCTTCGCGCTGTTTATCGGCGCCGTGGACCAATAGCGAGACCAGTGCTTGGATGTGTTCGCTCGCGAGCCGGTCAGCGCGGCGCTTGGCCGTGTCCCACAGCACAACGCGTGCACCGCCGAGGGTAACCACGTGGGGGACATTGGGCAGGGCGACGGCGCCGTCGCGGACTGTAGGTGGTGTGTTGGAAGGAGAAGGTGCGGGGGCGACCATATTATGAAGGGTGCGTGAAGAAGAATGGATACTGTGGAGCGAGCGGATCGAGCGGTGGCGCGTTGACCGGCGCGGGTCAGCAGATGCGGCGATCGGCGCCATGTCGCTTGCGCGTGGCCTCTCTCTCTTCGTTTTTGGGGGCAAAGAACGTGTGTATGGGTGTCAGTCGGGAGGGAAAAGATGGGGAAAGGGGTTTGAACCGGTTAAATACGGTGGAGAACATGGTTTTCTCAGTTGTTAAGACTTTTTGACGTGGATTCTCAAATAGTTGAACCAGCCAATGTACTGTTCGGATCATTAGAACCAGGTTGGCAGGTGGCGGAAAGCTGTGGAGAAAAGCCTGACTGGCGGAGAAGAAAACGAAGAGAGAAGGAAACGAGGCACTTGAAAGGGTGCGAGTCACTTAAAGGCTTGATGCAGGTCACCGGGTGAAAGCTACTCACACCAAAAGACCAATGTCTACAACGCCACTAGAACGAACATTCGCCATCATCATGTCCAATCCTTAGAGAGAGGGAATATACACTCGTGGGGGCATTTCGTCCCCTGCGACAAACTGCATATTCGATACTTGGATATCGAAATTTAGGAGAATCAGGTTCCCTTATACCGGTGATTCAGAACCGATGGGTTCACTTTGCTTTGACTGGAAGCCGAAGCGACATGTCTCAACACAGCTCCACAGAAAAACTATGAACATGGGTCTCGGTCCTGCACCCACCAGTCGACACTTTAGATTCACAAGCATTCTGAATATGGGTTTCGAGGTTTGGAGCATCATGACCTCGTTTTCTTTCTTTCGCTGTCTGGTTTCTCTTCCTGCATGGATCTGCTCATGGTGACCAACCGATTTACCTATAACAGTACAGAATGTTGGTGCTTGGGCACAACAATCGAGGTTGGTGCTCAAGTACCAACATTCTGTACTGGTTGCTAACATTTAGTACTGATATAGGTTATATTGAATGGGTACAATCTGCGACACGCGCTTCAACGTGGACCTAAGAAAAGATCGTCATGCGCGAAAGCGACATGATGCTTGTACATGTACCCATCGCGTCACACCCATTACTTTCAACAAGATAGGATGCGAGAGAACCCTGTAAACAGAGAGGAAAAACGAAAGACATACCTGGATGTGGTCGAACACACAGATAGGGATAAGAGTCATTAAGGGTTAGATGTATATTAGACCACCAGCAGTAACGGGCCGGGCCATGGACCACGAGAGTTGACGTGTGTGCCAGCCATAGTGGGCCGTGGTGAGTGCACACGAGTAACAGACTCTCCCACTAGCGGAAGGGACCATTCAGTTTCCTCCCTGATCCAGCTCGGCCTTCCCTCTTCTCTCCCCATACCTCGCCACCACCCATCAGAATGTCGTCTCCTCGCCGGCGCGTTCCCACCCGCGTTGCTCTCCGCATCCCACACCCACACACGATCGCCTTCTTCCCCATCTCTTCATGCGCACGGCCGCCGACGGCACGTCTCGGCCGCGCGCATCACCAGCCACCCCCTCGCCCACAGAGCTCCATCCTCAACACGCTAGGTACGTCGTGTCATTCATTCTACATTGCTATTATTTTCTCAAATGCTTACATGCGCATGCTCTCCTGTTGTTGCATATACAGATATCAATCAATTGAAGGACATAACCTATTCCAAAATAGCTGCCTTGTTTCTCATTCTTATTCTCTGCAGGCAGCAACTCATAGTGACCACGGTGAGTGGGATTTACTACCATTGCGGAAATATCGCGGAAAGGCGCGGAAACTAACTGAAAATGTTTCGTGATGCCCATGATGTTTGTAGATATTATTTATACGTTTAATATACGTTCGATTGCTTTCTGATCTACTGTCTTAACGTTCCTGTCTCAATGTGCGCTTGAGCCGTAGCCAACAAGGTATGGTTCGTGTACCCTCGCGCTTGGGCTGTAGCCTTCCGTAGCTAGCGTACCCCCGCCCTTGAGCCGTAGCCGCAAGGTGTTGCGCGTGCGTATAATTGACCCCGAAGCTATAGCAAGACATGAATTTCGCATGATAATACATCGTGATTTTATTGTTCTTTATTTTATTCACTTTGGGCCGCATGCGCGCGCGTCAAGAGCGATTCCGCGCGGCGCTTGATCTTGCGCTGGCGGCGCTTCTTGTCACGATACGCTTCAAGCGCGCTCTTGCGGATGTTGCCCATATGCTCCCACGTCGGCATTTAGTCGACAAGCACCTTGAGCTTGCCGGCGATGAACGCCTCCGCGAGTATCACACGGTACTTGAACTCGTCGCCGGCGGCGCTCTCTGCGTACTCGACACGCCGCGAGACGAGGCCGTACTTCTCGAGCGAGTCGAGGTCGATGCGACGGCACGGAAGAGGTCGATCACGCCCTTAACTTGCTGTCAGCAAAGGAAATTTCGCCATGTACTGTTTTACGTGCGTGAGCAAGAGGCAGGACGCTTGATCCGTGATAAAGCCACCATTACCACGGGGGTGAGATGTTCTTGGCAAAGAGCAAAGAAACACTTGCGAGGAGGAAGCTGATTGGCAGACATAACGGATTGCAGAATGGTGTGACTCAATCGCGCCGACAAGACGGCGCGGAAGAGAGCAGAGCTTCCGCGACCATCGTCGACAGTTCTGCTCTCCTTCGCGCCGTTTCGAGCGTGGTTTGCGAACGCCTAGGACGAAATCGGCTCCACATAGGCTGTTAACCCACGCAGATAAATTTCCGATTGTCACCCCAGCACGAGTTCGGAAGACTCTGACTATGAAGTGCAATTTAGCCTCATGGTGCAGGTGTCGCAGCCCATTCTCACCGACCGCTGTGTATGGTCAATGCCTCGTTGGCAAAGTGGCAGCGCATGAGATGCTCGCCGCCCACGTACGTAGGTTGATGCGCACGGAAAAGCGGTGCGCATACTCACAGCACTGGCCATCCTCTATGTGGCTCAAGACGCCCGGCCGCGGCACTTAATGGGTGATCGGAATCGGTTTCACTACTATCTCCCGTTTGTCGGCTGTGTTTGCAAGTCTGCATTTTTGAGAGGCTATGAAGTGTCAGCGCCGACTGTTGTGCGTTACCGGCACATGATCCGAGCAGGCAGAGTACTCGGCGATTGTGAGGCCTAGTTGTAGGAGCGCCACCATGCAATGTATTCAAGACCTCGGATAAATGAATGCGCGTGCTATCTTCTCTATCGTTAATATCTTCCCTGTTCTTTCCACTAACACAGTCTCGTTCGTGTGCGTGTATGGATTTTCTACTCCTATGTATGCATCGCTATCTACGGCTTACCTGTCTGTTCGGGGTACGTCGTTGGCTCCATACCCTACTCGAACGCCCGTGCATAACCGATTTGCGTCGGGCGTCCACCTTGGTCGACCGTATCTTCTTCACTTCATTTTTTGCATGGCGGCGGCGGCATGTGTTTTACTGACAAAAGTCTCGACAGCCTGGTCGTCCAGGCGCGATGCCATGCCAACAAATCTCCAAGGCTACAAGAAGGTGTATACAGCACCCGAACTTGAAACACCACGAGCACTAACAGCAATGTTCGGCGACGTTGACGGCCCATTCGTCGCGCGATTGTTTGGACATCTCCATGTACAATGAGGGAGGGTGCTTCACCGGTCTTCGTCAATGGGATGGCACTCTTGCTGACACCAAGATGCTTGGTGTCAGCAAGAGTGCCGTCGTGCGTCTCCATCATGCCGTCGTCCATGAGGAAGTCGAGGCTTGCCAACTGCACACGCTTGTGGCTTAAGAGTCCAGCCTTGCGACAATACTTGCGGAAGATTCGCCGTGACAATGCAGGCTTCCTTGGAGTCTTGGAGTGCGACTGCCTTCGTCTTGCACAGCATCTACATCTGCATCGTGAGAGAGTTCAAGGGGAGCAGCTGTCGAAGTGTGTAGTCGCGCTTGATTGCCTTGTTGAAGTGCTGGAGGGGTTGTCGATCTTGGCGTGGCTGATGGCGTTCATGAAACACTGCCAGCGATGGAAACGAGACTCGAGCCAATCGCGCTTGAAGTACTGGAGAAACGCATGCAGGGTCGCATGAGCATACCACGTGGTCAGGTTATCGCCAACTATGTGCTCGGCGGACTGGTCGCGTGCATGGTGGATGCAGTAGACGTACTTGTACACCAGCCTTCGATCGGATGTTGGGAGTTGCTTGGTCCTCTTTTTGACGTTGAGCATCACATAGAAGAAGCACATGAGATACGTTACGCTGGAGCAGTTAAGAATGACGACTTCAGCGAAAGCGTTGAACCATCGCCACGAGGTGCGCCTTGTAGCGCTCAATGCGACCTTTGGCTACCTCTTTCACCTTGAACACCCACATGTTGCTGATGGCCTTGGGCCAACGCGTCAATGGCATGAGCTCCCACGTCTCGTCATTGTTGAGCGAATCAAACTCGGAGTTCTTGGGAGATCCTCACCGCTTGCTATTGTCCAAGAACGTCGAGCACGATGCACAAGGTCGGGCACGAAGTATGGTCGAACGCACACGTGTCGCCGCATTCGATATGATATCTACCGACAAGGATCTCTTCCGTACAGTGAGAGGTGAAAACAGTACTGAAAGGCAGTCACCGCGCTCGATCGTGCCACAGGGAGATCTCTGCAAACATCCGGCACACACTATCTATGATACTCGCTTAACGCCCAAGCAGTGAGCTTAGAATTGTGCGATGGGGCGTGGGTCATAGTGACGGTTTGGTACAGGAAGGAAGGCTGCTTCGTTGCGGTTTTGTGTGACCCCCCAATAATTGTGTTGCAGCCCTTTCTATTGGCTATGTATGTATCCATATCGCATACTAAAGGATTTGTGTGGTGCACAGTTGCCGAAGGTATTCCGTATTGAAAGGAGAGCCAGACACGAAAACCACGCATCTGCAGGGAAAGGGAATCTTGAAAGGCGACACCGATCGTATAAAGCCCAGGTTCTTCACTGTCGGACCTTGTTGACGTCTCGCCGCATGATTCCTAAATGTACCGAAAGGCCATTCTGGTCTTTGATCTCAGTCGTGGTATTCTTTCTTCGCGGAACGAACGTCTGACAGGTGGCGAGACTCAAGTCACTAACGTTAGGCAAACCACACCAACACGGATTCTGTCGGGAGCTGTCGTGGCAGAGAGAGCACAATAATGACTGACTTGGCTTTCACGAACTTGAAGTTTCAACTTGGAGAATCACACAATGGTGACGCGGGTGTCCAGAGGCTGGGTTTATACTAGACGACTCTGCAGATTGTGCCATTGTGCCACAATCCAGCGTCCACCACTGATCTGTTTCGACTTTTTTGAACAATGAAGAGAAGCGACAGCATGGAACCGTCTCTCGCTCGACTATAAGGCACGCATGTTTCTTGAGCAATTCGACACGCCAATGCTCCGACACGCAATACTGTCCAGCTTGGACGTCCATCAATAGACCATGCCCCACGCGCGATCCTGTGCTTTTAGATATCCTTCTGTGGATATCGAACGATAAATTCTGCGACGATGTGAGCACGAAAGGAATTGTCCGGTTCGCCACTGCACATCGACAGAAGTGTTGGACTCTGTTGTTTAGCATGGGGTTTCGCTGTCACCATGTGCAATCAGCACATGCGTGGGATGCAACTCTCCCTCTCACCAGCCAGCGCCGATCTGAGATCTGCTCGTCACAAAGTTGGGACGCACACACAAACAAACATTTTTGACAAAATGTGATGATAAACCACAATTACAGCCAACATGTGGTTCTTATGGAAATTGTGAGATCCGCAACTGTTCAGCACATACTCACGTTGTGACTATTGTGTCCACACAAAACACAAAAATCCTCGTCCGACGTGATGGTGACCATGGCTCGGTGTTCAGTACCGTACGCAAAGAGGCACGCAACAGGAGATGCGCAGCTGACGGTTTATGGCCGCGTCCCAGACGGCTGGTGGCTATGTCGCCGCATCGCTGTCCGATCCAAAGGAATCGCTGAGTAGCATGACCAATCGGAAGCCAAGTGGTCAGGCGGCTGTGTGTACACACCACACCGTGTTGATGGCTCGCTGACTCCGAGTCGCCGAGCCTTCGAGCGGAGACCGTCGTAACATCCACAACGCAGGGATTGCTGGCTGCGACACCCTCCATTCTTCCCGCTCACTCTCCAATTCCCTCATTCGCGCTGGCATCAACCATGAACCAAAGCGGGATCATCTTGCTGGACGAAGACGTCCAGCGGACACTCTACACCGACAATCAGCGGTCGTCGCTGCCCGACTCCTTGCAGACGTACCCACGGACACTACTGTACCAACCCGACTACCATCTCGGTGCCACTGGCGGAAGTGGAAATGGGAGTGGAGGAGGAGGCGGCGGACGCGGCAGCGGGCCACGTCGCGAGCCCCGCACCGACTTTACCAGACGCCCCGAGCCGCGTACCGACTTCACGCAGCGCGCCGACGCGCGGACCGACTTTACGACGCCCCGCACGGATTTCACGACCGGTCCACGCACGGATTTTACGAACAAGCCCGTGCCGCGCACGGATTTCACGTCCCGGCGCGAGCCGCGCACCGACTTCACGGGCGGGAACCAAGCGGGTCCCGGTCTCCCGCGTACGGACTTTACAACGCAAGACCGCCGCTCGAGCGGTGGCCACCTCTCGGCCGGCAAACCGAGCAACCTTACGCACACGAGCAGCCTCGCGGCCACGGCCAACGCCGATTACCCCACGGGTCGCGGTCACGGTGATAATACGTTATTTGAAGATGTGCGGGGCGATAGCTATCCGATCTTGAGGGATGATCCCACGCGCGCCTCCTCGACGGGCTCGGCCAGCCAAAGTAATGGCGTCGAGTATGCTGGCACGAGCAGTGGCCTCAAGATCTCGGTGCGGTGGATCATGGCTGGACTGTTTGCTGGCCTGGTGATTGGTGTGTTGTTTAGCGAACTCAAGGTCTCGAATGTCGCCGCCCAGTGGATCAGTTTGCCAGGGGATCTGTTCATTCGTGCGCTCAAGTGTCTCGTCGTGCCCTATGTATTTTGCTCGGTCGCGGTCGCGGTCGGCGACATTGTGTTTGTTGGCAAAGTCTCGGTCGTCGGCTGGCAGACCGCCAAGATCTTTGTGATGTTTTGGATCTGCACCGTGGCCACGGGCATGGCGGTCGCCATGGTCTTTCGGCCCGCGTTCCGGGCCGTTCAGAAAGTCTCGGACATTTCGCCCAACTCGATCGGCTTGACCTGTGCTGACAAGCTGTTGTTGACGACGTCCGCGAACGGCTCGGTCGCGTGCTCGACCAATGCGACGGTCTTGACCAGTGCGACGACGTTTGTGATTCAAGACCTCAATGACGTCTTTGACAAAAACCAGAACGAAGTCGCGACCGTGAGTCTCAGCGAACAGCTCATGATCATCGTCACGACCATTGTCAGCGACAATCTCATCACGTCGCTTGCGACCAGCCGCTTGCTCTCGGTCATTACGTTCTCGATGCTGCTAGGGTCAATTGCCGGCCGCAGCTACTTTACCAAGACGCGCCGCGTCAACTACCTCTACCTTTCGCTCTTGCAGCTTCGCAACACCTTCTTCCTCCTCATGGAGTGGACAATCTGGTTGTCACCGGTCGCGGTCGTGTCTATTGTCGCTGGGTCGTTTGCGTCCAACAAGAACTTCACTGCGACCTTCAAAGATGTATACCCGCTCATGCTGGCGGCGATTACGACTGCACTGATCCAAGTGTTAGTCGTGTACCCGCTGATTGTGTTTTTGCTGACCCGGTGTAACCCCTACAGCCACATGCGCGGTATGGTCCGTGCGTACCTCTTTGCATTCGCCTCGGCGTCGTCCTTAGCGACCATGCCGGTGACCCTCACCTGTGTCAAGAAGGCCCGTATGTGCTCGCAGTCGGTCGCCAACTTTGTGATCTCGATTGGCGTGGTCTCTGGGCTCAGTGGCATGGGCTGGTACATGCCGATCGCTCTCACGTTCCTCGCCGAGGCCTCGGGTAATGGCGACAACATGACGCCACTGCGGGTCGTTGGGATGTTTGTATTGTCGTTGCTGGCGTGTGCCGGCACGCCGCCGATCCCAGCATCGTCGTTGGTCGTGATCTCGACCGCGTACTCGACGCTCTTTGGGACGCTCCCCAAGACCACGTTTGCACTGATTATGGCAGTCGATTTTGTGATCGATCGGCTCTGCACCGTGTGCAATGTGAACGACGACATCATGGCGCTCAAGATTATTTCCGAGACCACCGATGAGACCGTCGCCCAAGACCATTTGGGCGAACGGTTTTAGGAATTAGTAGATCGATTTTTGTAAATATCACGAACGCATAGACTTTTGATTGAAGAGAGAATGTGGTGTGGGATCCACGCACGCAGGTCAAGAGAGAGAGCTTGGACCTTCAACCGCATGGCGGTGTTAATGGCTGTACTAGTATACTGGAGATTTTGTTGGACGCATCTTCCTATGAAGGATGCTGAAGACGCAGCAGCGGATGACGAATCTGTACACTATACTGTATCCAATGCTTCGCATTGCCCGAGTCGCTTCAGCACACGAGGTCTGTGCGAGTCTCAATTGTAGCGACAGCATCTTAATGATCAGTGTAAATCCCGCCTGCTGTACTGTATCAGCTCAAGATGAGCAACTGGGGATGAGCCTCACCTCACCCCGGATCCGCTGTTCGTCGACGGTCAGCTGGGGCTCGAGTCCACGTTGTTTGCCCAACCGGACCAATGGGCGGGTCCGAATCCACTCGATCTTGTTTCAGCTCCAGTCCACCGTGGCGACATCGATGTGAGTACATGTCCAAATTAGAGTATAACGCTGACCCTTTGTTATGATCAGACTGCGCACATGTTGGCATACATGGTTTATTGTGTGGTGGTACTTGACTGTTTTCGAGTCAGCCAGCGTACAGTCCCACACTTTGCCACAGCGAAAGATCAGATACCGTGGTGCCACTAATAAATCTCAGCCGCATTTCCATGTATACAAATGTCAAGTATAACGACAGACGAGGAGCCGACCAGTGAAAAGCCGTACAAAGGAGCTTTTACAAGTTTTCGCCCCATCGCCAATGACACAACCATCGTATATTATGTACCGAGTCTCCATCGACGATTCATTCTCCTCTCTTTCATTGACGATTTACTCTCCTCTCTTTCATGTTGGGATCCACGAGCCCAGATGGATCCGAGGGCTGATGCCATTCATTGGCTTGCAGCAATCGAGGGACCGGGTGTTCACGCAGGACGAGGAGATGCCCGTCTGTTGTCTCGTCTCTGGATCTGCGACGTGGATCTCTGGATGATCCACATGCTCCGCTCGTCGCAGCAACGGAGTTCCTGCCAACAGCAAAGTACAGTATCGCCAACTGCAGCAAGAGCCGGAGGATTACAACCCGACATGCACCAGCAGCGTATTGGTGGGTGGTCGTATGAGTCATGCTATGACGCGTCTCTGGGCCGCGTCGTCCTGCAAGTTGCAACCTCAAGTCAAAGCGCCAAACGGAGCGGCACTGCCCGCCCGCCCTCCATACAGTCGTGCTCCCAGCCAAAGGAACCACCGCACCGCACCGCCCGGTTCGCCCGTCTGTCACTCCGTGTTCTTCCACTCCTCTCTCACTTGGTTTCTTGCGTCGCGCTCGGCCCTACCGACTATTAGAACACTATGAACGGCCTTGTGTTGCTCGACGACGAGCAGCAGCGCTCGCTCTACAACAGCTCGCACCGCGAGCCGCACCAGCCGCGGTATATTGCCACCCGTGGGTCGCTCCCCATGTCCGACATCAGCGACCCCACTCGGCTCCGGTCGCCACGTACTGACTTTACGAGTCGCCGTGCCGCGGCGTCAGGAGGGTCCCCACGGACGGACTTCACGACGCGTCGGCCTGTCGCCTCGCCACGTACCGACTTCACCTCTGCCTCTCGTCCAGCTGGGTCGCCGCGCACGGATTTCACGAGTCGGCGTCCAGCCGCAGGATCCCCACGCACGAATTTTACGACCCGCACGGGCGATGCAGGGGCGTCACCACACAATGATTTTACGACAAACCAAGGTCTCCCTCGTACGAACTTTCGGACCCAGACAAGCGCCGGCAAGCCCAGCACGGCGACCTTGACCAGTAGCCAGTTTACCAATCTATCAGCCCTCCCGACGCTCCCCGACCACCATGATAACAACGATAGTTATCCCATGCTACGTCGCGACTCGGACATGGCGTCGTCGAACGCCGATGGCCCCGGCCCGATCCCTGGTCCTGCCCCTGCGTCCGAGAGTGCCAACCACTATATTGGCGGCCGCGGCATGAAGATCTCGGTCCGCCTCATGCTGCTGGGGGTGGTGCTCGGCGTGGCGTTTGGCATTGTGCTCACGCACTGGCATGCCTCGAACGTCGTGACGCAATGGGTCGCGCTCCCTGGCGACCTCTTTCTACGCGGGCTCAAGTGCATTGTCTTGCCGTATGTGTTTTGTGCGGTCGCCGTGTCGATTGGCGACATTGTGTTTGTTGGCAAAGTGTCGATTGTCGGGGTTCAGACCGCCAAAATCTTCGTGATCCAGTGGCTCTGTTCAACGGTCGTGGGCGTCAGCGTCGCGTTGGTGTTCCGTCCGCTGTTTCGGCTGAATAATCAGCATTCGGAGGTGCCGCTGAATGCCATTGGGTTCATGTGTGCCAACAACCAAACAGCGACGATGCTAGCCAACAGTACAATCGCGTGCGTCGGCAACGTCACGGCCATTCCGTTTAACGGTCTCTTTACCGTGGAAGACCTCGAGGGTACGATGGCGACCAACATCAAGACCTCGCTCAAAGCCCTTACGCTCAGCGAACAGCTCATGCAAATGATCACGCCGTTTGTCAGCCCCAACTTGTTTGAGTCGTTTGCGAACGGCGACACGCTCTCGGTCATTACATTCGCCATGGTCTTGGGGGCCATTGCCGGCCGCAACTACTTTACCAAGTCGCGCCGCACCAACTACCTGTACCTCACTCTCCTTCAATCCCGCAACGCCCTCTTCCTGATTCTCGAGTGGCTCATTTGGCTCTCGCCGTTCGCTGTGATCTCGATCATTGCCGGGTCGTTTGCGACCAACCAAGAAGCCTTGCACCAGCTTAACAATGTCTACGTCTACGTGCTCGCAGCGTTCACGGCCGCCTGCCTCCAAATGCTCGTGGTGTTTCCGGCTATTGTGTTTTTCATGACGCGCTGCAATCCGTACGCCCACATGCGCCAAATGTTGCGCGCTTATATCTTTGCGTTTGCCTGTTCGTCGTCGCTTGCGACCGCCCCAGTGACCCTTGCGTGCGTTCGCAAAGCCCGTGTCTGCTCCCAGTCGCTCGGGAATTTTGTGATTTCCATTGGCGTGACCTCGAACATTAGTGGCATTGGCTTTTACATTCCAATTGCCGTCATGTTCCTCGCTGAGTCCTCGGGCAACGGCGACGAGATCACGACGCTCCGAATTGTGGGGATCTTTTGTCTGGCGCTATTGTCGTGTGCTGGGACGCCTCCGATTCCCGCATCCGGGTTGGTGACCATCACGACCGTGTACACGACGATCTTTGGTGTCGCACGCATGCCCGTGACGTTCCCCTATGTCGTGGCCGCCGACTTTTTGCTCGACCGCATCTCGAGTGTCTGCAACGTCAACGACGATCTCATGGCACTCAAAGTGATTGCCGAAAACACAGATGAGACCGTGGCCCAGGACCACCTCGGCGAGCGCTACTAGAAGTGACATACCATAGCGATATACTAGAATCGACATAGAGCTTTATCGGCAGAGCAGTTCTTCGTGTCAAACACTCGCTCGTGTAGGTAGCTGTATGATTCCTCTGGTGAACAATCATCTACGAGGTATTACTATTCGTCGCGTTCGCCGAGCACTTCTTGGGTCACGGTCTCGTCGGTGGTCTCGGCAACGACCTTAAGCGCCATGATATCGTCGTTCACGTCGCATAGCGTGACGAGCCGATCCACGACAAAATCCATGGCGATGACGTACGCAAACGTTGCGGGCATGGTCGCCACCCCAAAGACGGTCGTGTAGATGGTCGTGACTACCACAAGTCCAGCCGCCGGGATCGGTGGCGTACCAGCACACGACAGTACCGACAACGCAAACAGTCCGACGATTCGGAGAACCGTGATTTGGTTGCCGTTGCCCGACGATTCGGCAATAAAAATACACGCGATCGGCATGTAAAAACCAATGCCACTCACGTTGGACGAGATACCAATAGAGACCACAAAGTTGGCGAGTGACGGCGAGCAGATCTCGGCTTTGCGGACGCAGGTCAAGGTGACCGGTGCGGTCGCGAGTGACGACGAACACGCGAATGCAAAGATATAGGCGCGTATCATTTGACGCATAACCTTGAAAAGGTTACACCGTGTCAACGCGAAGACGATCAGCGGCAGCAGCACACACAAGTGGAGAACCGTGGCGACAACGGTGGCGAGGACGTACGCGTAGGCGACGTGGAATTGATGCATGGCCTGTTGATTGGTGGCAAACGACCCTGCGATGATCGAGACGACAGCAAACGCGGAGAGCGAGATCGTCCACTCCATAAGTAGGAAAATCGTGTTGCGTAATTGGAGCAGCACGAGGTAGAGGTAGTTGGTCTCGCGCGTCTTTAAAAAGTACTGGCGACCGGCAATTGCCCCAAGCGCCATGGCAAATGTCGTGATTGAGATTAGCTGACCGCTTGCAAACGACGCAAAGATGTTGCTGCTGACGAGTGGCGTGATGGTCAGGAGGAGCTCGTCCGTGAGGCTCAGGGCCGTGACCACCACGTTCGTTGGGACGAATGCCTGGTGCAGGTCGTTGACAATGAACGAGGCTGTTGGAGTGTCTGGAGAGTTGTTGTCACAGAGCACTGAGCCGTTCACCTCGACGCGCAAAGGCTGGTTGCCTCCACACAGTAGATCGAGGTGGTTTTGCGGCAAAGGCTGGTAACCGTTGTCAAGCCGAAACAGCGGACGAAACAGCAGTGCGACGCCGACGCCAAGGGCTACCGATGTGACCCACGTGATCGCAAACACCTTGGCAGTCTGGAGTCCGACCACCGAGACTTTTCCGACAAACACAATGTCGCCAACAGCGACTGCGATCGAGCAGAAGACGTACGGCACGACGAGGCACTTTAATGCACGCAAGAACAAATCACCCGGCAAACTGACCCATTGGGCGGTGACACGAGAAACCTTGAGGTAGCCTAGCAGAATGCCGAGCGCTAGGCCGATAGCAACACCTGCCAAGATCCACCGCACCGAGATTGTGAGGCCACTACTTGTGCCGGCGTACAATCGTGCCGTGGCGACTGTTGCGTTTGGGTGCCTGCTGTTGGCTGTGTGATCGGGGTTCCGTCGAAGCAGGGGCATTTCAAATACGGTCGAGTCATCGACCGCATCAATCGCGTACGCCCCAGTGCGTGCGCTGCTGTCCTCTGTGAATGACGACGACGGGAGTTTATACCCCGATGCAAGGGAGACGTAGTTGGTTTGATGGTATGGCGCGTCGGTTGCTACGTCTTCTTCGCTTCGTGGAGACAGCACGATGTTGAAGACTCGTGGGGAGTTCCGCCCACCCGCTATGAGCTCCGAGATCGATTCGGAACTCTGTGATGCATATAGCGAGCCGCGCGACGCATTAGTGTGCAGGCGAAAGAGACCGCTCGGCGTCGAGTCGTGACGAGCGCTATAGTGCGTGACGTCGGACTGGTCTTCGGGGATGATGGACTCGCTCATTGTATAGACATGGAGACGTTGGCACGAATGCTAGATCTTGGGGTGGACCGATATGCCTCGAGAACTGAGCAACAGTATCAGCGCGTACCGGGTGTTGCTAAAACTCGGCAAGACATGCGTGGCACCGGCCAGCTGCCACCAAAATTCCCAGCATGGTCTCGTCTCGTTCTGAGCACGAAGTCTTCTATACTCGTGGCAGTCCAGAAAGTCGCCAGTGGAGAGAGAAGCAGTCACCATGTTGGCTGCGGATTGCCACTTGAAGTAGTACATTGGTCTCCTATACCCAAGTAATCCCCAGTTGAAAACTGATATATGACACCTGTACATAAAACGGACGCGAGACGACCTTTGAAGATCAGCAATCGTGTACTTCGATTTCGTAGGTAGTCTTTCTTCTTTTTTTTCGTGCCAACCAAACGACGATCCATCCAGTGCGCAAAGACATTGGCAACTATAGCCCATACGTTTCTCTGGCGAACACAGTTTCCATTGGTTTCTTACAACGACAAGGACGAGCCATCGTTTGGTGGATCACCAGCATATAAAATTAGATTCCTGGAGGTAGCTCTGGGCACGACGACATGAGCAAGTGCGACCGTTTACTATACATTACAACTTCTAACCCGCTCTACAAGGTCTGCACCAGCGCTTAGAAGCGTTCGCCCAAGTGATCTTGGGCTACGGTCTCATCGGTCGTCTCTGAAATGATCTTGAGCGCCATCACATCGTCGTTCACGTTGCACGCTGTCGTCAAGCGGTCAAAGAAGAAGTCCATGGCCACCACGTACGCAAACGTCGTCGCTGGCATCTCACCAAAGAGCGTCGTGTACGCGGTCGAAATCACGACGAGACCACTCGCGGGGATCGGTGGCGTGCCTGTGCACGCCAGTACTGAGAGCACGAACATCCCGACGACTCGAAGAAGCGTGATCTGGTCGCCATTGCCTGATGACTCGGCGATAAACGTCAATGCAATCGGCAGATAGAAACCCATGCCACTGATGCTGGAGACGACACCAATCGAGACCACAAAGTTGGCCACCGACTGCGAGCACATCTTGGCCCGCTTCACACACGACAGTGTGACCGGCATGGTCGCCAATGACGACGCACAGGCGAACGCAAACATGTAGGCGCGGATCATATTCCGCATTTGGCTGTACGGGTTCGTACGCGTCATCAAAAACACACTGAGCGGATACACCACAAGTACCTGGAGTATCCCCGCCGAGATGGCGGCGAAG